>PVJA010006161.1:0-74765 GCA_004027025.1 Myocastor coypus
GACACTGCATGATTTGAAGGTTTTGCCAAGAATAAGTACATTAATGTTACTGACCATTCAGTTGATAGAGTTGTAAATAAGTAAGTATTGCTTTTCAGATAGTTGCTAAAATCGCTCAAGCATTTAAAGCAATGGCTGAAATTATAACATCAAAGAGGTTTCCATCACCGTATGCACGGCTTGGTAAACTCTGAGCTTTGATTCAAAGGCCATTGGGAAATGCACGTGAGTCTCTTGCAAGGACACTGTGGAAGCTTAATTTGGATCAGCACTAGATGAGTACAGAACTTTATTTTCATACTTTTATTAGTACAAATAATATATGCATATAACACATTTCAATTCTGTGTGTGTGTGTGTGTGTGTGTGTGTGTGTGTGTGTGTGTGACAGAAAAGTGATTGATTCTTACCAGTAAAGGGGGCAGAGTTCCTAAAAATCAGCCCATTCTTACTTCTTGTCTAATAAGTGCATTCTAAATCAAGGTGCTTATGAAGTCATTTAATTTAAATATCACAGATAATCAACAGGACAAATTTTGCAGGATCTAAATTCTACAGTGAAATTCATGTGAGCAATATTAGAAGGGCTTTAAATCAGACCATCTGGGACCAGATTCTGTCTCTCGGGAGATTCTGCTTCATTTTGTCCTGTCTTCTTTTCCTTGAAATAACAAAAGGATGCCAGATGTTGACTTGTGCTTTTTAGCAATCCGTTTGGGGAACACAGAAAAGCATGATGAGTACCATCTTCTGTGTGATATCTTCCGTGAGCATACAGAGAGATAAAATGTTATGAATGCTTTCTATGTATCTTCCTAAGCACAAGTTGGACAAATATTCTGGAAAGCCAGAGAAGCCAAACTAAATTAAATCAAGAATATAGTCATTGGATTTCTGCCAGAAAGCTCTCTGCATCATGATAATGACCACCATATCTCAGATCCTACACTCAGACAAGATAAAAACAGTAACTTATTAAATGACAATATGGGAAAAAACTACTTATTTCTTGAGGTCTCTTATTTATTGCTATCTCACTTCTCCAGTTTCTTTGTAGTTCCAATTATAATCACAACTATCATTTTTTAAAAAGGAGGTCATTATGTCTATATATCACTAACATTTTAATTTCCTGATCATTTCAGAAACACTTTTTCTTTTCTTTTTTTTTTTTTTTTTTTTTTTTTTTTTTTTTTTTTTTTTTTTTTTTTTTTTTTTTTTTTTTTTTTTTTTTTTTTTTTTTTTTTTTTTTTTTTTTTTTTTTTTTTTTTTTTTTTTTTTTTTTGCCAACAGCCAATCTCCATGTGGAAATAAAATGATTAAATTCTTAATTCATATCAAAAGGACCTGCTATATTTATCTTTTGTTCTGGATTTATCAGGTCATTTATTATACATTACCATATTAATCTCATTTCAGCACTAGTTTTCAATATAAGAGACAGAAAGCAGAATAGATATTTTCATATAAATAATCTTGTTTGACACATATCTCTCCATAAGATGTTGGTGTTTCATATTGCTCTATAAATCAGCACTCATTTTTTTTTGGGGGGGGAACCAGGGATCAAACTCAGGAACTTGCACTTTCCAAACTGGCACTTGTTCCCCTGAGCTATCCCACTGGACCCTCCAATGGTTTTATAGTAACACTTGAACAATATTCATCATGCTTCTTAATATAAGATATTATCAAAGATGAAGAAAATACAAGAATAGAGTAATGACATCATTTGTTATATGGTGATCTAGTGTTAATTACTGATTTTCAGTTCTTCTGATTTTCATTAATTACCTGTCCAGCCACAATTATCTGGTTAATTTTGAGTATAGGAAATTATACTTTTCCTTTACTGTCATTCTAATCAAAATCGATAAATAGTATTTAGCTACTTAATTCTTATTAATTAGATTTTATAAGCCATATTAGGAAATGTTTTTATTATAGATCACAGATTCTCACATTAAACTCTTAAAAGTAAATGTATTAATTTACATAATTTAGCTGAAGGTTCACTGTCAGATAATGACTACTTTTTTTCAAAAATGCTTTTATCAAGACTGTAAAAATTTTAAATTCAAGTTCTTCGATATCTAGAAAGTAACTGTGAGTTAAGCAGAGAAATTAAGAGAAATAACAATGATGGAGAGTTTTCCATCACTGATAGGTCTTCCTTAACTTTTGAGGAGATAGGACATCATGAGTTTGTATCTCATCTAATCCCATTCATATTTTGAGGACCCAGCATTCAATATTATAACCCTATATATTGGAGAGAAGGAATTTGAAGTGAGGGCTAGACTAAAATGAGGCCTTTAGTGTGGGGTCTAACTTAGTATGTCTAATTTCCTGGTAGGAAAGTCAAGGGACATAAGGTGAATGTGAATAAAAAAGTGACTACAGAAGCGGTAACAAGATGGTAGAGACAAGAGTTCACCAGCCCTTCCTGAACCTTGAGTTCTGACTGCCAGACTCCGGGACTTTGGAAAAACAAGTATTTGTTGTTTAATCCACTTAGCCTTTTGTCATTAATTGTAGAAGCCCTAGTAAACTTACATAAAAGAATTTTGCTTTATACATGTTTGCAAATCTTATTGCAGCAACTCAATTTTCTTTCTTTTTTTATTACTTTTAATAAGAAATAATAATGACAGTTTCAAAACACGTTAGTAGTACATTCACAATAATTGATACAATGTATATTGTTGTCCTCATAGTAAGCAACTCAATTTTTTTATTTAATATTTTTATTGTTTAAATTTAACAATGGCTATATTACATATTTTCATCATCAGATCAGTTTAGATTAATACATATAGGTATATAAGATTGATCAAACAATTAAACATTAACCTTTCTAAATCCACATTACTTTTTTTTTTCTTTTCCCCCTTCTTTTCTTTGAAAGTTGACATATTGCATATTGTCCTCACAATCGTTCTACACAGTACAGTGTGTGGGCATGACCCACCTCCCTATTGATGTTGCTTAGAAGAAAAAAAAAGGAAAAGAAAATACTTCTCTTTGGACTAAGAGGAAGCAGATGCGTACACAGTCAAATGTTCTGCAATCGCAGTGGGCCACCAGTGAATCTTGTAATGTTGGAGGCTATTGAATCTAAGCCTCCTAAAGCTCAGCTCACCTATCTAGCTCTGCGTTTCATGCATTGTAATTTAACATTTATTTTTTCTTGCTGGGTGGTCAAGGGCAACTCGGTTTTTAAATTTCATTTTCTTCATGCTTTTCTTAAGTATGTTTTATTTCTTCAGACTATCTCCTATAGCTTGTTACTTTTTATTTCTTATTTGATTGCTTTGCTTTTGAGACTATAAAACCAAGCCATCTCTTCCAGCCTTTTCATTTAAGGATTTTTAAAAATGTATTACAGTGAAGAGAACTTATTTACAGGAGATAATTATTTTGCTAGTATTCAAGGGATGACATTCATTCTACCTAAAGATGCTCTAGTTCTCATCTTCACTTGATGACATCATGGAATACAAAGTTTTTCAATTTTTCATGTTTTAGGACTAATATTTTTTCTCCTAAACTGCAAATACTTTGAGCATCAGATTTTTAAGCCAATAACCTTGATAGAGAAATAAAATGATAAAGAAGTTCTAAAGAAATTCATGAACAGAAAACCAGCACTTCAAAAATTTCTGAAGGATACTTTAGAAAAAACACAACAATTCTATAAATCTTAAGAGAACTGAAACTTTTAAATGTCAGAAATGCCAGTAAGGATTATAAAGCTAATTAAACTAATGATTTCTATATCTTCTGTAATTGATTTTATAGTAAAGTTCCCCAAATTAGAAAATGAATTCATTTTGTAGAGACAGTTATACAATCTTTTAATTTGAATGTGAATTAATAACATGGTAATGGCTTGTAAATTAATCTTACATTGTTCCTCATCTGTTGATAATTCAAAGATAAGTTATCTTCAAATCTACCATTGCCTTCTACCATCACAGAATGGAAATGTACAGGATTTTATATAACATGATAGTTATCTTACAATTATATTTATAGCCTGCCTAGGTAGAAAACAGTGGCCGGGTTCAATCCCCAGTGTGCTTCACTGACCCTGCCTACAGGGGACGCTGAGATGGCAACTGAGATTGAGCATGGTGTTGCTGTAATCCTAAAAAATCGAATTTTCATAACTTTTTTATAACTATAAAATTTCAACAAATATGATAACCAGTTGGCAACCGTCACTAACAGAACAAATATTACAGGAAAAGAGAATTAGGCATGGTTTCAGTGATGTCAACTTCTACATAGTACTTTCCCATTCTGCTGTTGTAAAGAAAATAGAATTAGCGAATCTTTTTGCTTTAGCTTCTTGAAGAATTTCCATACTGATTTTCACAGAGATTGTATAGTACTTTACATTTCCATTGACAATTTGAAAGAATTCCTTTTTCTTGATACCACTTGATTTCTTCATGGTTGGCATTCTTTTGGGGATAAGATAGAATCTCAGTGTTTATTACTATTCATTCTTTGATTTTTCTTTTACCTATTCTTATTTTTTCTTTCCTATCTCAACTTAACTCCTATTCTGTGTTAACAAAAATAAGAAGTGATCTCTGCTTATTTCTTGAAACGAAGATTAGAGGTCTGAATGGAGATCCTGGTACACCATGACAGAAAAATTCATCTTCATCCAAAGACTTTTAAAGTTCAATAATGTAGCTAGGCTCACACTTACATTTTTTTCATAGGTGGCTCTTCCATTTGTATTCAATACTCTCTCTATTTTGCATATTTTATCTGTCCAAACTTTTAATTAGCTACTCTTATCTTTTGCTTATGATTTTGAGTGCGTAAAATGTTGCTCAAGAGTGTATATTAAGCCCATGAATGATGTGGAACTTAATTTCAAAGTATGTCATCTAACATTAAAAAGAGAGAAGGATGGGAATACACAATTCTGCTTCTGAAATACTGCAAAAAAGAAAATGAAATTTCTATTTTTCATATTACAGAATGGTGCAGAAGTGACATTTAATGGCTTAAAACTTTGAAGTAATTATTCTACAAGGACAGCTAAATATGACAGTGTAAAATTAGAGTGGAAAATCAATGTAGTGGCATGTTCTTTATATTGTCAATTGTTTAAAAATCACCTTACTAAAATAAATAATAGTATATAAGGTCCTTTTCTATGACTTTTCCCCTAAATGTTGCATTTCATGTTTTAACATTTAATATGGCTTCTCTGAGCTCATTGGAGAAACCAAAAGCATTCATTTTTACAACCTTTATTTATTTTTACATTGAATGTTAAAGTCAAAGTCTCATTGCTTTCTCCACTTACTTTTTGCTTCAGGTTTTTTGGCAAGCTGCCTTGCTAGGTGTGACATAGAAAAGGCATGCATGATATGTTGTAAAATAATTTGCCCCCAGCAAAAGATTAGAGGAAAAGAAAGAGTTATTGATGCACTTCAAAATAGAGAATTTTGTCCAAGAGAGAATTGCACTATCAGGGTTGAAGGATGAGAGTTTAGTCAGGGTCTGAGCATGTGAATCATTATGGGCTGATCAAAGCAAGCATCCCAGAAGGCTTTGCTTAGGCCACACCACACTCTGTTTATCTTACCTGTCTCCTATTTCATAACACAGGCCCACATGTATTATGTCAATATTGTTCATTAAAGAGCCAATTTGACAATGTCCACTACTTTGATCTTCAGAGACTGCTTAAAGTCTTAACACAAGGACACCTGTGCACATCAACTCTAAGAAAAGGATCAAAGACCATTGGGAAGAAATATGTGGGTTCGATATTAAAGTCTTATTATTTCCCTTTCTATGTAGAATGTTCTGTGTAGAATGTTGTTGCTACTTAGTACATGCTAGTTCAGAGAACCCTGATGGGGCAGGAGACTAGATTTACTAAAACTATGCATTAACTCATTTATTACCTGTTCAGCCTCTATTAAAATAAGCATCATTATGCCATATGGAGTGCAGCTTTCAGAGTAAAGGACAGTAGGTGATGAAGAAATAGAGTCTGAGGTCAGGTGGACCCTCTCTCTGGATGGGAGAACTTCTCAATCACTGCAGCACATTTATGTATACAATGGGCAGGTTGATGTCGCATGGCAGCCTTTGGATTGTCACGAGTGCCTGATCCTCCCTGGACCGGAGCAGCTCGTTCATGTGACTTATCTCAGGTGCTTTTTGATCTTGGGATCAGTCTTGCTGCGGCCCTGCATGTGCAATCAATCCCCAGCCTCAGCCCCATCCTCATGCCATTATCCTTGGAATGCCATTAACTGATGAAAACAATAGCATTTCCCATGCTTTTTTGTTTGTTTGTTTTAATGTGCTATCTGTGCCCGTAGTAGGTTCCTACTAAACATACACTGCACTTGCATTATCTTTGTGACTTTTTCTGTCTGCCTAAATGCTTTAGTTGCTGAAACTTCTGAAGGTACATAATGGTAATTTTAAGGCAGACAAAAGTAATATAATTTAGAAGATATTAAAATACAAAGAAGATGAATAGAAAGAACATAAGAAAGAATTAAAGATTATTCCTGGAGTTAGAAATTATTAGATATGATGCTTAATACTCAATAAAAACTATGCATCTACAGATTTTGAAAATTGAAAATAATACTGAAAGACCTTGCTCTTAGGACAAATGGTTAAATCAAACTCATAGTAATTATTTCAGTGTCAATAAAGCAAATAATAAGCAGGAATGTACAGATGGAAAAGTAAAATCACAAGATTGTAAGCGACAGAAAAAAACAGGAGCATGTGGAAATTGCAAATGTAGCTGAGATTTATTTACAATGCCATACTAATTATGCATTCATTTATACATATTGAATCATGCTTGCCACTTACTATGCACTGTTCCAAACATCTAGATAAATTGCAAAGTAAATAAGAAAATGTTGCTGTCCTCTTGGAGTTTTAAGTTCTAGTAGGAGCCACATGCAATATTGACAATACATAAGTAATTTATAGCAAGTCGTAAAGGACACAAAAGCAGTAGTGTACATATACAGAGACTAACAGGAGAGTGGTTATATAGTTGGAGGAAGTGGGCCTCATTTAAACAAGCACTGGCAGGAAGTTAGGTCCTTAGACATAGATATGAGTAGAAGGCTCTTCCAGGTAGAGAGAAGAGCTGTAGCTGAGCAAAAGCTAGGGTTAGTGAGTGCTGCTGTGTTCAAGTTGCTGCCTAGATGTCCGTTGGCTGTATAGGAGTGAGGAGGGTTGAGCAGAACAGAGTGGAAGGTAAGAGGTCAGAAAAACCATTAAGGGATATATATATATATGTAAAGAAAGACATGAACCAGGTACTATGTTCTGAAGCATTTGACCTTCACAACTTGACTAAGTTCTCAAACATTTGCATCTGGAGAATCCAAGTACCTGAAAAAGAACAAAGAAGGGGAGACCGACGGTCAGGAATAAGATAAAGCAGGACTGGTGATGTGGAAACTCTACCCAAGAATAGAAATTTTATGCCAGAAGGAAGAGAGCAACTACATCAAATGTCACTTATATGTAAAAGGGAAATAAGCTGAGGATTGGGAATGTATCATTAAATTAATCAGATGGGAGATTTTTATAAAGTAGTAGAAAAATCCATAATTAAAGCATATTTACTAGGAAATTAAGGTGATGAAGTAATTAGAGTGAAAGTATAGACTAGTTCAGAGAGTTTGCTCCTGGGTGAAATACAATAATGAATCAGTATCTACAGGGAAATATTGTAAGAAGAAGATTGACTCACTTAGGTGAAGGTAGAAGACTTCTTTGTATTATGATGGGAAAAATTATATAGAAAGTGAAAAGATGAATTGCAGTGTGTTCAATCTTAATGTCTAGGTATGAGCAGAGAGTACGTACTGTGCTAAGGTGAGGGGATTGGTCTCCATAAAAATAAAGCTCACTTACAATAATATACAGCAAGACAGAGTATAGTTATGTGGACCCTGCTAAGTCTGAGTAGAAAGAAGTAGATGTCTGCTGGCTTCCTTTAGTTTACACAATCAGTAAACTACATAGCCAGTGATTGGGGAAGCAATAAATGCCAAGGCCCTGAAAAGGGAACTGGGTGGTAGCCAACACTGTTCACCACAAATCTCACCAAGCCATGAGTAACTAGTCTGTCTATGGAAAATTTAATGTTGTTCATAGAAATGGTGATAAATAGAAGGCAAATACAAAGCTTTCAATTTTAATAAAATATTGTCATCCTGGAGGATATTTACCTGATGATCTGATAAATCAATGCAAATAAAGTACATGTCATAGTTATAGACAATAGCAATAAATATCAGCCACCCTTATAAATTAAACTGGAAATAAATTATAGTACTTAGTCATAATTTCTCCTTTATTGCTAGCTCTATTTCTCTCATTAGAGTTATTTATTTGAATTACTACTCTGAAGTATTTACACCTACATTATATAAAAGACCTTCATCATCATATTAAATCTCTTTAAATGCTATGTGTTTCCTAATTTGTCTCCTTTACTCTTTGAAAATATTTATGATTTTGACTTATTCAGGGAAATGTAAATCAATATACTTATTGTATTAAAAGAGGAAAATTAATTTCATAGTGCAGATTGACCAAGAAATTACTTTCTACAGACCAAATAAATTCAGAACTTGAGTGTGTTTACCCCTTTCAGCCCACAAAAAGTCTGTTTATTTCCATATGTAATTGTAAAACAAGTAATTCTGAATTAATGAAATAAAATAAGCTCTGAATATTCAAACTGAATTAAACAATGAAAAGTGCTTACACTCTAATATATTTTGAAAAGTCTAATCAATTTATAGTTGAAGCTCCTTTATTTGCAAGTCAAAATTGTGAAATTAGACAAGGAAATCAAGCTTTCATCCAAGTCTCAATTGAGTAGAGGAACTCTACAACATGCACAATAGATTGAGTTGATATCACGATCCTTAAAAGTATGCCAGGGGAAAAACAGCTTCCTGCTTTTATTGGGTTTGGGCTTCCTAGAATCTTCTCTAGAAGTGTTTTCTAGACTCTTTCTGTCCTGATGAAAGGATTGGTCAAGAATAGCTCATTATAGTAAGATTTTTATATTTATTAAATGTATGAGAGAAAACATGCTCTACAGCGAAAGTTTGGATCTTGTGAAAGTAAGAAAGAGGATACATTCGCAGCAAGAGAGCACAGCGCAGAAGTACCCAGTAGCCAGCAGCTCAGTGACAACTGTCTTGTCATATCTGACCCTCCTCAGTCCAACATCAGGTCTAGGCTGTCCTGCCAAATATTTGCTCGAGTTCTGAGAAGAAGCCCATGTGCAGGGCTTGTTGGACTGTTCTATATCAGTGCACTGAACCTGTGCAATGAAGAGGCCGTATCCACTTTCCCACCTACACTGCCACATCCTCATCTTCAGCCTCATTTCTCTCTGAGACACACATATCCCATAATTCTTTTTGGGTGACTGAGGGAACGGAGCTATCCATCTTAATATGGCCATTTCCTGCTAGAAGGCTCTGCAGGCTCCTCCTACAGGAGATTAGAGGCTCTCCACATACCACAGGATGCTGTGGCTCACCAGATGGGTTAAAGAAATTAAAATCTCCTGGGAGACACTAAGAAAGGGTGTCTATATTTACAGGACTCCCAGGAGTTTGGTGGGAGAAAGCTTGGCGAATTTGTTCTGGAAAGAGACTATACCATTAGGGTAAGCATGTAAATCCCAACTATGAAAAGAAGCAAGTCAGCTTACCACACTTTCTGTGAAGGAAAAAGTATGGCAGACAGAGACATGGAATAAGCTATCAAAAACCACAGCCTTAGGCCATGGAGATAGTTCAGTGATTTAAGTGCCTGCCTAAGCAATTGCAGTAGATCTGGGTACAATCCCTGGAACCATATGCCACCCTGGCCCCCAACCCATGCTCGATGAACAGACCACCAAGACTGGATGTGGTGGCATAGGCCTGTTATCCCAGCACTAGGAGGCACTGAAACAGGAGGATCACTATAAGTTGGAGCTGTGTGGTGAAGCCCTGTACCAAATATATAAAATTTTAAAAAATAAAAAAACCACAGCCTTTCCAGGTTGACCTAACCTATGGTTTAACTAGAAACAGGAATCGCACAACAGGTGTCCATTCAAGGTGTGATGCATTATTGGCCATTAGTGATTCTATTTTTTTCATTCAGAGCAATGTTAAATTCTTGCTTTTAGAAGAGGATCCTCAGGTCTTGCAGGGATTCAGAGGAGTCAAGCCTTAGTCCTATGAAGTTGGTAGTGATCAGTTCCACATAGGATTTGTACACCTTTCAGTGGATCCCATGAGGAAGGGTCAGTTTAATGGTTCCTGCAGAACTGAAAATAAGGCAGGAGAATGAGGGGGTTATATGGCTGCATCCTTGCTTTTCTTCTAGATTTTTGATTTCTCAAAAAGACTTTAAACCTGGCTCTTTGTGGTCCCTTGCAATGCCTGATGATGACCTGCTTGGTACAATAGACTGCCTTTAAGAGTTGTAGACCTTCCTGCCATGTTTAGTATAGATGATCGCTTATTGGTTCTCAGGCCCCTTTCTTTGCAGATTATACACAAATGTAGCAATGGGTCTGTGTAGATATTTAGCTTGTTAGGTTTTTTTTGTTTTTTGTTTTTTGTTTTTTTTTCTAATACTGATGCCTGAATAAAATCTGCAAGCTCTATCTTTCAAGCAGAGCTCACTAAGGGAAGTGGGCCTGACTGATCTCAAGCATGCTGGCCATCCTAAACTGACTACTATATAAACTACCTCTTGATGTGCTTCTTGAACAAATCCATTTCTCTCAGTGAGCCACACCTTCTCAGGGTCATGTTAGGGCAGCTCATTGAAGTCCTGTGTGCTTTTATAGGTCTCGGAAATCACCTGTTGGCAAAAGTGGATAACCTGTGAGCCTGCAGGCATCAATGAGGCAGGATTAAAGTAATACATGTGGCAACCTCAGGTGTGTCTAGAAGCATGGTCTGACGCTTGGTAAGCCCGGGCTCTGTTAAGCACAAGCAGCCCTTGTTGCAAGAAGAGCTCTGACTTGAAAATATGTCAGACTTCTAGCTTTTGCCCCAGAGCTTCTTCTGTTTACAGAGTTATACCTGCTGTTGCTACCCCACATATTCAATTGTACCATGTAACAGGATCTATGTATTGATTAATTAGATCATTGAGGCCTGGTTAGACCCAAAAGGTAAAATCTATTTTGGTTGTTGCTGAAACTATGAAATTATTCCCTCACTCCTTTTACTAGTAAATGTCTTCTTAGTAAGGGAATGGGATAGTATGGAATAGTTAAAAACTCATGGTTAAACACTGGACCTTTGAAGTGGCCTGTCAAAAAAAGAGAAAAGAAGCTCCAACTAGGGCTCTCCTTGACAACCATGGCTATAGATCTAGAGCACGTTTTCCAGAGAAGAAAATTAAAACAGAAGCCAAAGGAATTGATGTTCAGAGACACCCTCAGTTTCTTCTAGGATAGATAGAGATGTCTGTGGACAGGATGTTTCAGGTTAGCCTGGGCCCCTTCAGTCATTTTTATCAAAGCTGGAGGTAAGCCTTTGGCTAGCTTAACCCCTTTTTTGAAGCAGGGACAGTAAATCCTCCACTTCCATCAATCAGTCTCATCCGTTGCCTGACATAGGAGCAGGCCCAAGATAGTGGCTTTGTACAGTAGTTCACCTCGTGCTCATAGTTCTTGCAGGCCTTCATTAGCCTGAATTGTTCCCTTGGATCATTTTGGGTGCAGCAAAACCTCTTTCTCCAAGAATATTTTTTGCATAGCAAAACCACACTGTGGGTACAGCGTATAACTGAAGTGGCTCAAAGTGCAATCAACTGCTAGGATTACAAGTGTAGTCACTTAGCTAATAATGGTCCAATGGGAATTGAGGCACAAAGCAAGAACACGTGGCTAGCATCACGGACTAAAGCTTGCCTGTAACTTCTAACATAGAAAGAACAGTGGCACTTTTGAAAGGGTTGTGAGGATGGGTCTAGATGTTCTAATCACCCACTTTTGCCTCTGATGCCTATCTGCACTTACTGGACCATACAGTATAAATTACACTATCACCTTAAAATTGCTGTTCATATTTTAGTAAGATTGCTATCCTGATACAGTTGCTATTGGATTCCCATCTGAGATTGGGCCTTTTTCAGATGTGCCTCCAGACATAATTTTGATGCATTTTCATCTTCTGCACTCTTTTGAGGACCCAATGTCTGTCTGACTGCCTATTAATTTCTGTCTAACTTTGGCTTTCAATAATGAGTATACTGTTCATGTGATAGATGCAGAAACTCAAGAAGTTTAAAACATATTGTAATGCCATTTAATATTAACAGAGGTTTTACTAAACTGGAGAGCATTAGGAGGAAATTTCACATTAATATGTTGAAATTATGAATTACATTATATCAAAATTAAATTAACTTAGTATTGCTTTTAAAAGATGTCTCATAAAGTAGCTAAAATTATTAAGCAGAAACAAAGTGCATTTCATATCTATATAGACATATACATTCAAGCAAGCATAAATATGTGGCATGAAATAGAAATAAAATAATGTTGCTGTCATTTGAAATCACTGCTTTATAGGTTAAAGTAAATGGTTTCTTTACTATATCTGTTAGAGGTTAATAAAAGTGTATAAAATATGTAATAACTATGAAAAAGCACTTCTTAGGACTAGAAAGAAATACATTTTTTGTGTCCATAAGACACATTTGAAGTCTTTCAGAATGGCATATTTGAAGATCATTTCTTGAGTCAAATATAACTACAGAAAATCCGGTAATTGAGAAAACCTTTTGCTTTCTTTACATTATCCAGCATTAATTTAGCACTTAAATAAGGTAAGACTATTTACAGTTTTGGGAATGAAATGTGGTTCAAGCCTCCAGATATTTCTTTCCTTTTCTTCCTAAATCTGCACAGTCTTGACTTCTGTCCTTCTGAAAACTAAGACTGAGAAAAAGACTTCTTTGAAACTGTATTTTGGAGCATAAGATCTTTTTTTTTTTTTTAAACCAGAACAAAATAAGACAAGGGAAAACAGAAATAAAAGATGATTCCTTCAGGCATTATTGAGTTGACCAACAGGCAGGGGACTGGCGTTCAAGTTCAGTGATACTTTCTGCGGATTCTTTTTTTAATGTGCGTAATGTCATCACAAATTTAAAAAAAAATTTAAAAAAAAACCACAAAACACACACACACACACACAAAAAAAAAACCCACCATCCTATACATCCCAAAACTCACTTTAGGTACAGTTCCTGAAAATCTGTTGTGCTACCATACACGTGAAAGAAACCATTAAATATTTAGGAACATTCAACATCAAAAGCTTTAAAATCTAACTGTATGTAGCAGCCCCTCCAAAAACTACAACTTGATTTTTTTTTATATATTCTGTAACAGACAAAACAGTATTTTTTCTACAAAGGATTTTATCACCCATGCAAAAATCTATGTTGAAGCTAACATTGAACTGCACTTGAATTCACATTCTTAGCAAAACAGTTCCCTGAGCACACACACTTCGTATGCCCTTACAGGACAGCCACATTTTCTTCATCTTCCTCCTCTTTGTCCTCCTTTTCTTCCTCTTCCTCCTCCTCCTCCTCCTCCTCCTCATGTTCTGGTTCACTCTTTTGCTTTGAGCCTGTTGGCCTACTAGGACTCTTCTTTCTGGGGATTCTTATGAAAGGCCTGAGAGATCTTGCCAGGGAAGGAAAACAAGAATATTTCCTGCATCTATTTCCATCCTTTTTGTGCAAGACCAAGGAGTAGGATATGAACTGCCTAATTTCCTAGATTACTCATACATGAGGAATTTTCTGGAACCCAAGAATCATCCACGAAGGGTACAAGCGCTTGGTACCTGGCCCCAGGAAAGCTACCATCAGAGCACAGCTGTAAGAATCGCAAGAGGGCTACGCAGAACCAGTCACCTCATCAGTGAAAGGGCTCTAGTTGTAGTTTAAGGCAGCACTTAGAGTATGGTGAAGGAGGCCACAGTAGTATTCTAAGACTCATCTCCTCAAGCATTGTGTTTTTCTTACCATACTCTTCACATCTGATTGATTTGTGTGTTTTAGATTTTTTTGTAAGGTTTTTAAGTTATGTATTTGTTCGTTTATTTTGAGATAGGGTTTCACAATATATAGTGAAGGCTGACCTTGAACTTACTCTAGTAACCCCAGCTTGACCTCAAATTTTCAGCAATCCTCCTGCCTCAGCACCTCTACTAATGTAGGAATTTCTGGCATGTACCACCATACCCTGTTTGTACATTTTGTTGCTATTATTACATCTGAGTTATTCTATCTATAAACTTTATTCTTGTAGAACCAAATAGAAATAAAGCTGACATTTTTGTTACTATTTTTTAAATTCTAAGCAATAGTTTAAGGACGGGCCATGCAGCAAAACTTTAAATGCCAAGCTCTCATTGACATGTTCTATCAAGAGATTTCCTTCTTCATTTTTCTCCCTTTCTGATGAAAACTAGCCAATTGACCTTGTATTCGTCAGGGTTTTACTTAGAGGAACAGAACAGATATAAGGAATGGATATTAACACAAATATATAATCTATAAGGATTATAAGATTGGCTTGCAATAGTCCTCCACAGAGTCAGATGAGAAACTGTGCAGAGGGCGTCTGCACAACCCAGACTGAAGAATTCAGTCCTGAAGTCTGGACTTCACTGCAGCACTCTGTGTAAGTCTCTATCCATCAGCTGATGGGTCTGCTGTGGAAGACTGAAGAGTCTGTGATAGAAGGCGAAAGATCCAAGCTAGAGGCTGAAGAATCTGTGCTGTAAGCCAGGCGATGAAGTCTAAGTTGAAGGCAAAGACTAAAGCTCCTCCAAAGAAGTGAAATCTTGACTCCTTCTTCAGTCCCTTTATAAAGTCTCTTTGTGCTGAGTCACTCTGAGGTGTTCCCATTGTGCCCTAGGGTAGAACCAATAATACCCCAGGATGGGCCCTTGATCCCGCTCTAGGGAGGAGACAATCACATCCTAGGCAGGCCCTGGTCACACTTTAGGGAGGAACCAATTGTACCCCAGGGCGGGACCCCCACCAACAGGGAACAACAGTGTCACTGAGTCATTCAGCCAAGTTGACACAATGTATCAACCACTATGATCCTGAAACATCTTGATCCTATTTGAATCACATAGCACAATAAAGAATTTTTCAAATTCTTTAGACATTTTTTTCTCTTGGGATACTACTTAATAATTCTTATAGTAGGACATATTTCTCAAAGCTACAATATCCTGTTGTAGGTTTCTCTAACAAAATACGATAGACTGGGAAACAAAGAGCTTATACAACAACAGCAACAAAAAAAGGTTTTTTTCTCTCTCTCATTTTTCTATAGACTTCAAGTTCCAAATAAAAGTGCTAGCATAGTTGCATTCTCTCCTGGATTATATCTTCACAGGTTGCAGAGCTCCTGGATTCCACTTGTAAAGGCACCAAACTGATTTGTCATGGCCTATCTCCTAAAGTACCCATATTTTAATAATGTCAAATTGGCGGTTTGTGATTTCCATATAAATGTGTTGGAGGGGGCATAAGAAATTTACCCATTACAATTCATATATGCTGACATGAACAGGCTTTTTTATTTATTTATTTATTTATTTATTTATTTATTTATTTATTTATTTATTGGCTGGCTCAGGCTGCCTTATCAGTGGGTGTGTGGATGGAACTCCATCCCATGCCTGACTGGGATTGCCCGTACAGGCACTTAAACCACTAAACTAACTCAAAAGCCCCAATGCTGGCAGGAATGGAATTTTTTTTAATATTGTTCTTAGAGAAACCCTCATTTATCACCACAGACTTTTTAATATCCATCTTATTCCTTCTAAAATGCTTAATAACTGTGTATGGGTCTTCATTCAGTTCAGGATCCTGATGCTGAAAAGAAAACCTGACCAATCACTGAGCATTTAAGGCTAAGAATAAGCAGCAAGCAGCAGAGAAGTGGAGTTCTTCATCAAAATTAAAGAGCAGCACTTTGTTATCCACTGGGAAACAACTTCAGTGGCTTCATCCTTGCTTACCTACTTTTGCCACTATTTGTCATGGTGCTTAAGTTACTTCAGCGACCTGTGTGTGTGTGTGTGTGTGTGTGTGTGTGTGTGTGTTAAAACCTTTTTGAGCCGGGCGTGGTGGCGCACACCTGTAATCCCAGCACTCAGGAAGCTGAGGCAGGAGGATTGGTGTGAGTTCGAGACCAGCCTGGGCTACAAAAGTGAGCTCAAGGCCAGCCTGAACTGCATAGTGAGACCGTGTCTCAAAAAGACAAAAAAAAAAAAAGACCTTTGTGATATTCTAATAAATCAGAATTCCAAGATTCTGATCTTTATCAATGCAATTTTTCCAAAAGAATCAATATTATATAAGAAAAAAAAAAAAACCACCATTTGCATTCTAGAACTATGTTCTCTGAGAAAATAAAACAGCCATATTCACAGAACTGTATAAAATATGTAATTAGGTGTGATGTTTTCTAGTACCGTTAAAATGTTCTTTACAATTAAAAGGCAAACATTTCTAATAGGTAGGAGCCAAACTAGAAGAATTTATGGATCTGGAAGAAGACTCATAAAAAACAGGAGATTTAAACTTAAATTCATGGAAAGGGACAGGAAATATATTTTTGCGAGGATTAATGTATAAGTAGGAACACAGGACTGCATTACTCCTCCCTGTCATAATTACATTTTCTTATCTCCTTCAGTTCCTCTCTGCTGCTTTTTCTGTAGATATTTGAGAAGCTGGCTCCTGCTTGTCACTTGTCTGCATTAAATATTCCCATATCATCTTTTTCCCCCTGTTAAAGTTGCACCACTGCAGCCTGAAAGAACAAGATTTATTTCTCAGACACTGAAATCAGATAGTTTCCCTCCCCCATCCTGAAGCATGCCATCAGTAGAAGTAGTCTAATAAATTGAAAACTAGAGAGTCTATACACTCAACAGATTCCACAACTTATATTGAGAGGTTTACTCTTCAGCTTCAAAGTTGGAGGGTTTGATCATTGAATTTTTATGCATCTTCACTCTGAGATAAGAAGGCTTCCTCACAATGGATTTTTAATACCCTCACACTCAATTTTAAGACAAAACAATTTTAATACTAGATGCATACCTCAGTCCTTCCTACAAACTGCTTTTCTTGACAAGTTATAAAGTAGTTCAAGGACGTATAGTTAAGGCTGTATTATGGTATCATGCTGGTAAATGCTACATTTTTTTTGTTAGGTTGCAATCTTTATTTTCAATTTAGTGAATACTGCTGTGGAATCAGATAGCAACAATGACCACATTATTAAACCTGTTTTTCAACTATGATTTAGTAGCAACTGAGATTCTCAATTTTAACTCCTTGGCAGCAACATCTAATGTCTGTCATTCGCACATTAGCACCCATCTGACAAGGGCTTAAATAAACAGCACAGAAGATTTGTAGCATGTGGCAGAACTGAAAGGAAAGGAAGTTGCGCTATGTGTTGAAGTTACCAGAAGATAAAATGTCACGTGAAGTCTTCATAGCCTTGCACGTACCCTCCATCATAACTGCCAAAATCTTCCAAGTTGGCCTTCATGGTGGCCTTTTATCCCCCATCCAGGAACCACATCTTCTGTCTTGTTCACTTTGCTCTACGCTTTTCTCACTTCTATTTTTCACTGCAAAGAACAGTCAGTGGATTGGTAATAATTTTCAGGTCATTGATTTCCAACGAAATACACACATCTAGAACTCAGGCTTCTTAAGAAAGTGGCATAATAGAGTGACTTTTAGTTTTTTGTGTTTTGGTTTTGTTGTTCTTGTTGTTGTTTTGTGTTTTGTACATATTTTTGTGCAGGATCTACAAGGTCTCACTACACAGATCGGACTAGCAGTGGTCCTCCTGTTTTCAGTCTCCCAAGCCCTGGGATTAAGGTGCATGCCATTACCCCACTTGTTGTTGGTGGGATCTTGCTCTTGGAAAATAGCAGTGGCATTTCCGTTAATGATGAGTTTCCCCGTTCTCAGCCTTTTCAGTGCCATGAAACTTGCCATGGGTGGAATCATACTGGAACATGTAGACCACAGTTGAGGCCAGTAACTCATTTCCTGGTATGACAATGAGTTCGGCTACAGCAATAGGGTAGTGGACCTCATGGTCCACATGGCCTCCAAGGAGTAAGTGACCCACCCCACCCCCACCACAGCCCAGTGAGACCAGAGGGATGGAGAGCCTGTGCTGTAGAAGTCACTGCCCTACTCAGCCCCAACACTGAGAATCTCCCAGTCACAGTTTCCATCCCAGGCCCCTTGAAGGGGAGGAGCCTTGGGAGTCTGGCTTTAGACCAATGAGCCATCTCGCCAGTCCCAGAATGTTTTAATCTTAAATGATCCCATTCATTGATTTTTGTTTGTATCTTCTTGAGGATGTTTTTGTGGGGTTTTTTTCGCTGCTCAATAAAGATTGGCACATATTTTTCTCTTTTTTTTTTTTTTCTTTGGTCCTTTTCTGGTTTTGATAGCAATGTAATGCCAGCTTTCAGGAATGACTTATTTTTGTTGTTGTTTTAGGTTTTGGTTTTGGTTTGCCTTGTGAACTTTTTTTATTTTTTCCCCAGCTGTAATACTTTTTATTAATATTCATGAGAAAGAAATAGAAATGAGGGGGGGAGATAGCTCCATGGTACAAGTGCCTACCTGGTAAATGCAAGGTCCTGAGTTTGAACCCTGGCCCTGCCAAAAAAAAAAAAAAAAAGAGAGAAATGAGACAGTTTCACAAAAGGTCAGTAGGACAGATACACAATTAATACGTTGCATATTGTTGTCTTCATAGTAGTTGTTCAGACTACAAGATTCAGACATGATATCTTGCCTAAACACTGTTACTACAAGTCTTTCTTCTCACTGCTGAGTTTCTCAGTTAATTAAAGCACATGCTTCAACAAAGTCACTCAGGTGCCAGGGAGCAAGGTTCGATCCATTCCTCCACATGGAACATGAGATCTGCCCTTAAGGCAGCCTGAGCCAGCCACCCCCGACCCCCAAAATATCCTTCTCAAGGAAGGATTTTTGGACTACTCTTCTTTTTATTTCACTAAAGAGTTTGAGGAGTATTGGCTTTAGATCTTCCACGAAAGCTCATGTAATTTGGCATTGGCATTAAATCTTCACTAAGGCTCTTATAGCCAGTGAACCTTTATAAAAGGACCTGGAATTTTCTTAGCCGATTTTTTTTTATTAATATTACTTCCATTTCATTGACTGATTAAATTATTCAAGATTTTGAAGCTTTCTTAGTTTGGCTTTGATATTTCCTGTATGTATCTAGAGATATGTCCATTTCTTCAGAATTATCCATTTTGTTACAGTCAGGTCCTCAAGTAGCTACCAATAATCTTATAGGGAGGCTACCATTGAGGATTTTTTTTTTCCCCATTCTGCCAACCCGTGTCTCTTCATGGAGGAAATCATTTACATTTTTAAAGTTATGGTTTCTGTTATGGCATTTTTTTCTGTTGTTGATTCTTTTATTTTTCTCTTTTGCTTTCCTGTTTACCTTCCTTTTCTACTCATTCCAGTAAGCTCTTTGGTTGTATAACTTTATATTTTATGACTTCGATATCACGGAGTATATTTTTTAAACCCAACTATATGTTAATCTTAAATTTCCAAAACTTTTTGTGTATGTAAAGTTTGAATTTCTCCCTCAATTTTTGAATAGTAATTTTTGTGGAATATATTAATTTAGTTTGCAAGTTATTTTATGTTAGGACTTCCATGCTCTTCCAACCATTAAACTTTGTGATGGAAAATTAGTATTAATTATAAGAAGGTTATCTTTTTAGATATTTTTAAAAATTCTAACAGCTTTTAAAACTGTCCTTGCATGGGTCTCTGGAATTTTTCCTATCATATTTTGTGAAGTTATTTTCTTCCCTTTTTTTTTTTTTTTTTTTTTTTTTTTTTTTTTTTTTTTTTTTTTTTTTTTTGTATTTTTAGGGAACGGTCTACAAGGTGTTCAGGGTCTTACTACTAGATCGCACTCATAGTGATCTGCCTGTTAACAGCCTCCTGAGAGCTGCGATTATAGATGCGTGCCACCACGGCCAGCCTCAATGGCCATCTCAGTGGGCCCCAGGGGCAGGAACAGCACAGCAGATCCCTAGGCCCCTGGGCCCACTTGCAGGTGCTTTTCTAAAATATATTTTATTTGTGAAGTTCTTTTCTGATTATGGCTTTTTAGGGCTTGATTGGTCTCAATGAACCCTACATAACATTGTTTTCCAGGCTTGAATTGTTTTCTACTAGGATTTCTATAAACAAAATGTTAGCTCACTTGGATTGTCTCCTAATTTTTTATTAATTCAGATTACTCTTCTGTTAGTCTTTTTTGTGTCATCCAACAGATGCTGGATCCATGTTACAGCATCTCTTTTTTTATTAAATTTAATTTTATTATTTTGTTTTGAAAAATAAAAGAAAAAGCAAGACAACAATCAGGAACAATGACAGACAGGGTACAACAACACATATGCTACAGGTTTTCAGAACAATAATAGCTGATTAACAAAGGTTGATATACTATTTTTGTTTTCAGATCTATTGTTCAGATTAACAGATATACTTACATAAGATTGGACATATGATTGTTTATTACAACTTATTTTTCAGAAACCTTAAATTTTTATTCTTGTCCCTCTTGTTTGTCTTTTTTCTTTTTAAGGTATCTCTGATTATGTGGTCACCTGCATCAGCCCTATCTTCTAGAACTCACATTCTCCTGACATTGGTCATTTATTTGTCCTATATAAATAAATGAAACTCAATAGGATTTCTTAGCTGCTAGATTTCTATTTGTTCAATTTTCACGGATTCTAATTCTTTGGCAAGTTGATTACTGATTTCTGATAATGTTTTTTAAGCACAGCTAGCCGTTTTCTGTTTGCAACTTTTACAAACTCACTGATCCATTATCTGTTTTGTTTTATCATCCATGAATTCATGAGATGGGTTATTGATAGTTTTGACGTATTTATAACTTCATGTAAGGCTTGCAAGATGGCTCAGTGGTCTAAAGCACCTGCCTAGGAAAGCTTAGGCAACTGCAGGGACCTTGGTTTGATCCCCAGCACCAGCCCCACCCCAAGGGCAGGCTGAGCCGGCCATAATACAAAAGAAAAAAAAAAAGACTCATATACTATAATTCAACCTGTTGTTTTCTTTTCTCCTGTCTGTACCCATTGAACCAGCTTTAAGGGAGAGAGGACTTTGGGGAGGTATCTTGTTGCCTTGTTTTCTGATGTTTCCATTGTTTGTGTGCTTTGCACTATGGCTGTGGAAAAACATGTTGCTTGTATGGAGATTTCTTTAGTTAGTATCTGCTTCCCACTGTGTGATCTTGGCTTTGTTTGCTTTTGGATATATACCTCACTGTTTTGTTTACTCATGTTAGTAGGACTGGGCCCAGCCACTCTGTGGTGCAGTGTTAGAATCTCCACATTTATATCCACATCAACAGATCCAGTGTACATCAATCATGTACACTAAAGTTCGCTAAAACAATTCCACCTCTATATAAACATGCCTTATACCACCTGTACTATACTATTACTATTAATTGATGTTCTGGGATGTGATGGACGATTTAAAAGGAAGACAGAAATACAGAAATAAAGGGAATGAATCAATACAAGAAAACAGAGAAGAAAAATATCAGTACTTGGAAAATAGGTGGAAGATCCAATTCTGACACAATTATTTTATTTTATGTGTTATTAATACCTGTTTGTAGTACATAAAGATTGCATCTGTTGTGGATAGTTGATACATATGACATATTTCTTTTTAAATCTTTTATTTATTTATTTGGTGCAGGGTCTCGCTATATACCTTAGACTTGTAGTGATCCTCCTATTTCAGCCTACTCACCACTGGATTTTAGGAATGAGCCACTACAACCAGTTTCAGGCCAGCACAGCTCACCCAGGTTTCCAGGGCAGGTATAGCATCAGGTATGGAGGATCGAACCCGGGTCCTTGCACTTGCCAGGCAGGCACTTAAACTGCCAAGCTATCTCCCCAACCCAATGATACAGATGATTTCTTTTCATATTCCCTTCCACTCTTTTCCCCTCCCTGCATTTCTTAGGCCTGTTCCCATTTCCTAGAGATCTATTTTTCCATTTCCTATTGTCTATTGTTTATTTTGCTCTTTGGTTTATTATACTTTGGGTTTTCATGTAAGAGAAGCCATATAATTTATAATTTAACTTGAATGTTCAACTTACATCACTTAAATTATGGATTCAAGGTGTGGCCATCTTAAAAATGACTTAAATATGTTCTTTTATATGGCAGAGTGGTACTCCATTATGTACAAAAATATTGTCTTTAATCTATTCATCTGTTAAGGCATATATATATACATATATATATGTATATATATATATGTATATATATATATGTATATATATATATATATATCCCACTTGCATAATTTGTCTCTTGTGAATAGTGTTTCTATAAACAAATGCATGCATTTATCATGGTAGTACCTTTAACTCTGCTTTAATTTTATTTCTTTGGTGGACATGATGTTGAATTTTCTATATATTTGTTGCACACTTTCTGTGTTTGTTGCACACTTCTTAGGAGTATCTGTTAATTTCACCTGCACATTTTTAACTTAGTCTTTCTTTTATTTGGGGAAGGGTCTAAATTTTTGAGTTCTTTGTACAGTTAGTTATATGTCTGAGGCATACCTGGTAACTTTTTCCCCCATTCTGTAGGTTGCCTCTTTGCTTGTTGACTGTCCTTTCCTATATAGAAGTGTTAACTTTAATATAATCCCCTTTTTGATTATTTCTTATTGAATTGGGATTCTGTTCAGAAAGTCCCTGTCTGTACCTATGTCTTCAAGACTTTTACTTACTTTATCTTCTCGCAGCTTAGACATTTGTCTTAAACTTTAGATCTTTGCTTCATTTTTATTTTAGTTCAATGCATTGTGAGATACGGGGTTATGTTCAATTTTCTGTATGTGGATAACCTCTTAAGAGCAGCATTTCTTTAAGAGGCTTTTTTCTTCTGGCATAGTTTTTGAGCCCTTTGTTCTCAGGTTCACACAACTGAATATGTCATCTGCATCTTCTGTTCTGTTGGTCTACATGTCTGTTTTCGTGCCAGGACCATGCTGTTTTTAATTACTGTTGCTTGATAATATAACTCAGAGTCTGAGCTCATAATGCCTCTTGCTTTGCTGTTACTACACAGGATCTCATTTGCTACTCTAAATCTTTTCCTATTCATATGAATTTTAGGATTGTTTCCCCTAATTCTGAAAGAATATTTTTCATGTTTTAATTAGGTTTATATTAAATCTCCATACTAATTTTAAGGGAATATTCATTTTGTGGTATGTTCTATCTGTCCAGGATAAGGGAGTATTCTTCCACTTCCTAATGTCTGCTCCAATTTCTTTTTTCACTGAACTGTACACTTCATTGTAGAGGTCTTTCACCTCTTTGGATAGGTTAATTCCTGTGTATTTCATTTTTGTCTCTATTATTGTAAATGGTATTGTTTTTCTAATTTGTTTCTTGGTGGGCTCATTATTAGTTACAACAATATTATTGATCTTGTGCATTGATTTTGAATCCTGCTACACTACTGAATTAGTTATGAATTCTAAGAATCTTTTGATGGAATTTTATGAGTCTTTCAGGTGAAGAATTATATCACTGAAAATAGTGGTAACTTGACTTCTGCCTTTTTTGTATGGACCTCTTTTGTTGCTTTCTCTCATCTGATTGCTCTGGCAAATGTTTTGAGACTCTAGTGAATGTCAGTAGTGATGTGGACATCCTTGTTCATCATTTTAAAAGGAAAGCTTTGAATTTTTTCTTCCCTCAGTGTGATGTTAGACGTTAGTTTGTCATGAACACCTTTTATAAAAATAAGTTCCCTCTAGTCTACTTTTTGAGGGTGTTTATCATGAATGGACGTTGGCTTTTCCCAATGGCTTTTTTCATATTTATTGAGATGATTATTTGAGTTTTCATTCCTGCTTGTTTATGTGATGTATTAAATTGATTGCTTGACGGATGATGAACTATGCTTGCATCCAGGGGTTAAGGCCTCCTTGTGCATGACGTGTGATCTTTTTGATGACGCACTGTGTTGTTTATCTGTACCTTATTGAGAATTTTTGCTTCTTTATGCATTACTTATGGATATATTTTTATAGCAAAAGTAAAAGGGTGGTGCTGAAAGAGTATCTGAGAATAGTTTTTTGGATCCAGAAAGAGAACGAAAAGTAAAGAGAGTATAATTGAAGAATGAGGGAAGCTGTGAGAATGTGAACATTTGTTAATACCTTGATATCTTATTATTTGAAGTTTGTACATGATACTGTTGCAGTCTGCACTTACTTAACAAGGAAAGGTACTGCTAAGATTCTATCGCAGTTTCACAGTTTAATCATTATTCTTCTCCACGCATACATAGGTATCGCTTTTGTATATGCTCAGGGAAAGGAAGAAAGGAAAAGAAGGGAAAGAAAGAGAAGGAGAGGAAACGCACAAGTATAAAGGAAACTGCAGAGCTGAAAAAGTAGAATACATCACACCACAGTGCTACTCATAGTGCAGCCTGAGATCCACTAGTGAGATTCTCCACCCTTCTTCTACCTCTTCAACCTTCAAAGCTGTGACTTTTAGGAAGGACTCAAACTGAGCCCTGGAGACGGTTTCCTCTTGCTCCCCTTTCCTCCTCTGAGCATGGCTATGACCACAAATTACCTCTTCTTCTCCTCACCCTTCTCAGATTGCAGCATGCTGTCAGTTTTTTCAGCTCTCTGAGCCGCTTCCCTCCTGTGACCTGCCCAACTGCCAGCCTGTGAGAAAATGAGGTTGTGGGTCCAGATGGTCCTCTGAGCCTACTGCCCAAGTGCAAGCCTTGCTGTGGGCACTGCCACAAGTAGGCCTTTGACTTTGTCTTAACATTGAACCGTTCAGCTGATTTGGTTGGAGGAGTCATTGGCCTCGTACCCAGTTTTCTGCTGTTTTCTCGCGAAGACCTCCAAGTTCTGACTGTTCCCTGCATGACAAATCCTGTAGCTGTTTGTATTCTTCTTCCACAAGCGTATTGTCAAAAGCGACAGTGAAAACCTCTATCCTGGGCACCACTCTCAGACTCTCTACCTGCAGCCTTCGGCAGTTACTCACCATAAAACATCACTCTCTTATTTGCAGTGAAGGGTGTTATGGTTTTTCTCTAGCTGTTCCCCCAAGCCTCAAACTCACAGCGATCTTCCTGTTTTCAGTCTCCTAAGCATTGGGATTGCAGGTGTGCACCACCATACCTGGTCTATGTACCCAGAGGCAGGGCTGACGTGGCATGTAATGCTGGGGGTTGAACACCAGTGTCTGCCTAAGCAGGCACTAAGTCTGCTGAGCTATCTCGCTGACCCTATGATTGATTCTTGATCCAATGCTTGGGTGGCAGGTGTGAGTGCTGCACTCTGGCCCTGGGGCAGGTAGTCTGCATTACAGTGTAAGCAGGACAGAGAGGCTTGCTAGAAGCTGCAGCTGCTGCCCCACCCTCTGCTCTTTTTGCTCCAGCATGGTGGTTGTTCCCTGCCAGGTGCTACTCTACTTTCGAGCCAGCTGAGTATAGACTAAAACCTCCACTAAATAAACCTAAATAAACCTTTCCTTCCTTCATTTTCCACATTGTGTATTTGTCCCAGAAATAAGAGAAGAATAACTGAGACAAAGTGGAAGCTCCCATGCAGGTAGCTGGTTTGGGGCCGTGGACAGCAAAGAGGACACTGCTTGGACATATCACATCAGAAATGGCAAATGACTATTCTAGGCCCAGTCAGGGATGCTTCCCCTCAGAATCTCACTCTTTGTTGATGCTCCTTATTCATGTGCCTCTTAGCCGTGCTCTTCAGAGTACTTGCATCACAGTCCTAGGTCCCTAATCAGGGTAAATTGCTTGTCTTTAGCTTCCTCAAGGACCCAGTGATACCTTCTTCTGCACCATAGCCTTTCTGACTTTCTGGTTCACCCTAGCTTGTGTATCTCTCCCTCAGGCTGATCCTTCCAGGGAAAGAACAGAAAGATTAAAAGCCTTTTCTAGCAGCCTGACTGCACTGAGGTGGAGGTTTCCCCACGCAGAGTTCTTCTCTGCCAAGGTGTCATGGACACCAGACTCTGGCATTGAGGTGATACAGTCTAGGAGTGGTCTGCCTTATCCACTGTAAATCTCCCTCATCCTGGGCTTGGATCTGGTAAATTTTTTCTTCTTCTTTTTAAGGGACAAAAATTCTCAGACCTGGGAACAGATTTCAGTCTCCATTGAAACCAGATAGCCATATTGCTGCTATTGTGCCCAACAAGTTATCTTTGGGCTCAGCGCCCAGGCCACCTTGGCAGTATCATGAAGGGTGAAAAGAAGGGATAAAGATGTGTACAGAATAGCCCAAGGCAAGCTGCTAGTCAATTCCATATCCAGGAAGATTTTCTTGTTTTGAAGTTTTGAAATTTATATTTGAGTATCAATTTTTATCTAGTGACACAGGGAATTTTGACATTTTTATTTTTAATAAAATAATTGTATTTTTTGTTTCATGAACAGAGGAGATGCTATTTTATAGAAAAGGGCCTAGAACAGAATCTAAAATATGTACTCTATAATCCTTATGTGATATCAGGATTCATTGAACTTTCAATTACTATTTCATGAGCTGGGGAATATAGCTCAGCAACACAGCCCCTCTCTGGCAAGCACAAGGCTCTGAGTTCTATTCCCAGCACAAAAAATAAGTGCCTGTTCCAAAACATTAACATTATAAGGCTGTGAGATCACATGATCTCAAAGTACCTCCTAATGAAAAATTGTTCCTTGGTTATTTTATGTCATCAGTAATATAAGTGCTTGTGACTGTCTTTATCTTTAAGCAACATAACACCTGTGACTATTTCCATTGTCAATGATCTGGCAACCAAAAAAATACAAATTCCAAGAATTGAATATTGCCGTGATTTTTAAAATTATTATAACCTTTGGTTCTTCACTTGACTCACCATTTACCTGGAACACAATTAAGAAATATAAACTTCAGTATGTGTTTCCCACACCTATCAGTACAGTACACAATATAACTTAAAATATCACCAATACATATAAATTGGCTTTTGAGCTATTTTTGTATTTCCTTTAAATAAGCACTTGCCATTAGAAATTCATGTAATCACAGGATGAAGCAATTATTTCATTTTGCCTTAAATATCCCATGCACATTTGAATGTTACAGAGTTACTGCTTCCTGAAAATATTTTTCAGCTTTTTTGCTTTGGGATTTCAAAAGGATGTGAGTCTTCATTCGTTGCCCAATAAGCAGAACTCCCATTCTCTCAATGTAACCAGAAAATATTCTGCTTGGGTGTTGTTATCTTATATTGCATATGATCATACACAACATATCCTTTTCTACTTCAAATAAAAAAGGAAAAGAATATACTAGAAGCTTAAAAGGTTTGCTTGAGCTTTCATACATTCATTTATCAACTATGCATTCATTGAATACACATGTACTTATTCAGCAGGCATCAGTGCCTCCTGCATCCCAGATGTTTCGACAGGTAGAGGGATGGGAAGTCACGCTACTCGGTTCATACCTTCCAGAGTTAGTGGCCTGCTCACGGAGCAGCACAAACAAACTGTGATCATTATGACACAAGTGCCTCATCAGAAAGCCATGTCACACCTTTGAGAATAGAGGAAGAAAAGCACAGTAAGATAAAATATTTTAACGTTATCTGTTATTCAACAAGATTCATATCTTTACCACTTCCATTTATTGCTTTTCATGTATTTCTAAAAGAGCTTCTTGATATCCAGTGTAACGCATATAGTATAATGGCAAAAACCTGAAAACGTATTTTAAAGGCGTCTGTGATATCTAAAACCCTAGATAACTTATTTTGCTGCATAAAAGAAAAAGTAATATTTTAGCTGATTTCATCCATTAAGGGAAAAGTACAAAAAAAAATGACAATGAGTGCAAAATTCCTTAGGAAAAAAATAACAGAAAAATATGTTTTCAGAAATTGAGGTTCAAACAGACAAACCACATTAGAGAAAAATTAGTTTCCTAATCTCATGAAGCCGAATTTGCCTATTAAGTAAAATGTTTATGACAAAATAATTGCCCAGTAACTACTCTGAAGGATAGAACAAAACCAAATTAAAATGGACCCAACAGCTCTTTCACTGTGGTACGGCCAGTGACACATGGTGACATGAATGCTGCAGGATACTACTTTCTTTAGGCAAGAGGTGATCTTTGTGCTTGGTGATTCAGTGACTAGATGGCTCCATGTAAAAAGTCCTGCAACGCCATCTCTTAGAGAAATGCAAAGATTTTATTGTAACTTCTCCGTGTGGCAACTTCATATTCAAAGATTAAAATGTTATATACCCTAATCCATATATATATATATGAAACAAATTTTTATATATTATAAGAAATTTTTTAAGTTCCTATTTACTAGGTGCCTGCTAGGTTGCAGAGAACATCCTAGGTAATGAGTGTGCAGCAATTCACTAACCATGCACAAGTTTAGCCAGTATGCATATCTCTCAAGTTTTAGATGAGCAACTAATAGACAGATTGAGGAACTTTCCCAAAATGTCACAAACATACGGAGGTAGGACTAAGCCTTGAAACCAGCCACATAATATTGTGAGCTCTGTCGATGGCAGAGCAATGCAGCATGTGCCACACACGGTCCCAAAGCCAAGACAGAAACTCCTGGCTCGTATTTCTGAAAGAGGCAATCTTGCACTCATCTCGCATAGCTAAAAATAAAGGCGATTTGTATTTGGTTCATAAATGAACGCACAGTGAGTGAATGGATTCACTAATCTTTTTACCTTTTATGTTTATGCCACTGTTTTTAAAGATAAAGTCACATAGATATACTTCAGTATATCTATTGATGCTTCACATATCAAATGGAAGAAATTTAGTGTGTGCCTCTCCTTTTCCAGCTCAGAAAAGCAGATTTTATTCAGGCATTTGGAAATAATAAGGCACTTCGTATACTCAGATAACTTGAGTGGTGAGTTCATTCAGAAAGTGAGCTAGGGCTGTGCTGATATTATGGATATGGAAGTGCATGCTCAGCAATACAATAACATCAATGTTGCAATAAACGTTCCTGATGACAGGAGCATGCATCATTCCACACGAGGATGTATTGGTCTCCTCAGCCCGTCCCTACAAAACACCATGGGGGGGGGGGGGCTTGCAAGAGAGAAATTTACCTGAAAACTTTGATGCCATAGAAAGTTTGGAAAAGCACAAATACTGAAATTTAACTCAAGTGATAGAACACTGTCAAATGCAGAGATAAAAGAAGTTGGAAATTTTGTCAAATAACTAAAATAGAGAAGATCAGGGACAACTGATTTCAAACTCTCAAAGAAATTAGTCCTTATACTATAAAATCTTCTCAGTGATACTGTCTGCTAGATAAAATACTGATAACAATTTTGCATTTACAGTTCCTAAGATCATTGCAATATATATTTCATGTAATTCTTTATGTATATATGTAAGCATTAATATAAAGACTTAAGAGGGTTCCCATAACATAAAACTATGGTCAGGTGTGCAAACATGACCATTTCTGTATATGTATGCAAACATACCTGAATTAATATTGTCATTAATTAGTATAGATATTTAAGTTCTATCCCCATAACTTATGGAAGATTTAAATAAATATATCTGCTGGTGTCATATCTGCATAAGACCCAAAAACAAAAATTAAAGGATGTTCAGTAGATAAAAATATTTCATAAAGTTAAATTGAAAGACAGAGCTAATAATACTTAACTTCAAATAGAATAGAAGTTAATCACCCTATAATGAGAACAATATCTATGCTGTATTATGGCCAGTTGTAATAACACAGTTATTAAAAACAGAACCCTATTGGGGCTAGACAGATAGCTCTGTAGCGTAAGCACCTGCTGGGCAAGCACAAGGACCCAGGCTTGATCCCCTGTGCCATATGCCATGCAGGTGCTGCGAAGTGGAATACCACAACCAGGTGTGGTGGTGTATGCCTGTAATCCCAGTTCTGGGGACACTGAGACAGAGGGATCACTATGAGTCTGAACTGTGTAGTAAGACCTTGCATCAAATAAATAAAATAAATAAATAAATAAGATCTTAAAAAACAGAACCGTGTCAAAGATATCAGTCATTTTTATCTTTATTCCAAATATTCTAAACTGATACTAGTAATAATATTAAATCCAATTATTGAAAACGATACATAAAAAACTTATTTACAAAGTCTATTCATAGTAAACTTGGAGACTCACTAAGCAAGTGCAAATGTTTAAAATCAACAACAGTTCCAAAAAAGTAATCCTATAAAATAGAAAATAACAAAAGTGATAGTTTTGCTCTGTTTCGGAACTGATCAGGATAGACTTAAAGATGCGGTACATAGCGGCAAAAAGGACAACAAAAGATAAAATGCCAACAGAAAAATATTTGTAATGTTGTTAATCATCACACTTTACTCGAGATATGACAATTTTAACTAAATTTTTTCATTACATATATCCTTAATAAGAACTGCACTTGGCATGTATTCCTTCCCAAATACCTTTAAAATATGTAAATACATATTTCATCAAATTACTAATGTATTTTCAAAACTGTACTTCATAGATGAAAGGTTAAAATTATGTAGAATAATAAACAGGGTATTCACTATGCTATTTAAGAAAATAATTCAAAGGAAAAAGTAATGTTAAAACATTTAAAAATGCATTATTTCTCAGCCACAAGATGAGAGATAAGCTGAGCATGATGACTCATGCCTGTAGTCACAGCACTTGGCAGGCTGAGGCAGGAGCATCAGTGTGAGTTCAAGACCAGTCTAGGCTACAAAAGTGAGGTCTAGCCCAGCCTGAACTGCATAGCTAGACCCTGTCTCAAAAAGATCAAAAGAGAAAGAGAGAGAGAAATGGAGCATAATAGATAAATAGAATGGAATAGACATCTTTAAAAAGCTTTAGATATATTCATGAAAGTGACAAAGAAGGCCTTATAAAGCAATTCATCAAATGGGAGTGTGCTATATTGTTGGAAAAAATTGACAAAGTAGTTGAAAAACAAATTAAGTTGATTTTTATTATATATTGAGTATGAAAGTAATCTCAAAGAACTGAAAATCTGATACAAAAATAATTATAAATGGAAGGTAGAATAACATCAGCTTGACTAATCCAAGTAAAATGCAAAGAGACAAAGGGAAAATAAAATATATGCTATTTGACTATTTAAATTTAATGATTTTTATATAACAAAACTGACAAAAATCCTAAGATAATTTCCCAAAAACTTTGAGAAAAATACATAATTGTGAGAATCTTAGCAATGATAAGTTTAATTGACAAATCATTTCAATTCAACAATTTATATTTTGTGAAGTAGACCAATGATTAATCCATTGATAGATGAATATCAATAGTGAATAAAGATAAGCTCACCTTAGTGAAAAGGCATAATGCAAATTTAACCACATAATTCTTAACAAGTACATAGCAAAGACACTTATATCTTGAAAGATAATACAGTGTTCTAGAAGATGAAAAGAGAGGAAGACAGGAAATAAAAAGAATTAAGCTGCACCCCAGAAAGGATGGCTATCATCCAGAAGTCAACCACTGATAAATGCTAGAGAGGCTATAGGGAAAAAGAAACTTTATCCACTGTTGGTGGGAATGTAGACTGGTATGACCACTATGGAAATCAGTGAGGAAGCTTATCAAATATCTAGGATTAGAAGTCTCACTTAACCCAGCTATTCTCCTCTTGGGTATTTTTCCCAGAAGAACTGAGAAGATCATACCACAGTGATATCCCTCCACCCATGTGTATGGCAGCTTGATTTGTCATAGCTAAATCTTGAAAATAACTCAAATGTCAATCAACTGGGAAATGGATAAAAATGATGTGGTATTTTTTGAGGTTTTTACACATAAATGGATGCAATTAGAGACCACATTCACAAGTGAGATAAATAAGTGAAATAAATCAGACCCGTATGTATAAACAGCACATTTTTTCTCTAACTGTAAAATCTGAAAAGTCCAGTAGATACTGTGAAAGGAAAAACTAAAACTCTTCAATAGGATGACAAAAAGGAGAAAAGAAAGAAGACAGGGATTAAAAAATACATATGTATATACGCATGAAGTACATAGATAATTGTACTGCTGATTTCTACTCATCTATTGGAAGGAACAGTTAATGCTTAATTATTTTCTTTTTAAATTTTTTTTAATTTTTTGACCAAATTTACATGCTTATGTCTGATAATCTGAACAGCAAATTTGAAGTCAACAATATGAAATGTACAACTGTTGTTGACTTCCTATCATTTTTAGTGAAACTCTGTGTTATTTCTAATTTTTTGACTATTCTCTTTAAAATTTAAAATCAAAAAGATTTACTACATACATGTACCACTTCCCCAAGATAAACACAATCGCTATGCACTGAAAACATGCACTAATAGGCATTGGAAAAATTTTATAAAATAAAAACGTTCTAAAATAGGAGCCGGGCGTGGTGGCGCACGCCTGTAATCCCAGCACTCGGGAGGCTGAGGCAGGAGGATCAGTGCGAGTTCGAGACCAACCTGGGCTACAAAAGTGAGCTCAAGGCCAGCCTGAACTGCACAGTGAGACCCTTTCTCAAAAAGACAAAAATAAAATAAAATAAAATAAAATAAATAGGAGCTTTTTAAAGAAAATATATGGGCACCTACATCATTCTGTGAGGCTACAGGTCCTTAAAATCATTCACAATCATTCGTTTGTTTTCTCCTTTGTCTCAATCATTCCTGAGGAGGTAATCCAAAAAGTAGTTCTAGATATTTATAAAATGACACACAATAGTACTATTTATATTAACAACAATATAAAAATAATATTTATGCCGGGCGTGGTGGTGCACGCCTGTAATCCCAGCACTCGGGAGGCTGAGGCAGGAGGATCGGTGCGAGTTCGAGACCAGCCTGGACTACAAAAAGTGAGCTCAAGGCCAGCCTGAACTGCACAGTGAGACCCTGTCTCAAAAAAAGACAAAAAAAAAATAATAATAATAATATTTATAAGCAACATGTGAGCACTTAATTCAGTATATTCATACAGTAAAAGATTATCTAGACATTAGCCATTAAAAGTCAAAGTTTCTTAATATCTTAAGAAAACACTCGAAACTTGATGTTAAGGTAATATATATATATATATATATATATATATATATATATACATATATACATATATATATGTACAATATATATGTATATATATATATTTAGTTTGTCACTATTAATTTAAGAAATAGAAAACTTGAAATTAAATACTTAAAATGGGCTTAATAAGTACTAGAAAGGAAAGTACATGCCATAATTATTATTTCTGGGATTATTTCAATTTTTTATGCTTAAGTACTTCAGAATTATATGTGATAAACATCGAAGTATGACAAAAGATCAGATTGTCACAGGCAACTTATTCAGATCAAAGATTGTGTGATCACTATTAAGATTTACTGGTAGTTCAAAGACAGAATCAGTGAAGAGGCACAGTGATGTCTGAAGCATCCTAGTAGTGCATGTGTAGTCTTAGCAATAGTGGAAACTCTCTCTGCTCCCTTATAGTGCAGAACATTTAAATTATAAAATATCTCCATTTTATACTTAACATGTACTAACTAACTACATGTAGGGCTGAAGGAATTAAAGAAATCATTTTCAACTGGAGCATTGGACAATTATGTGTTTGTTTATGGCAACACAGAAAACAAGAGGATTTGTGTTTTGGAGGACAGAGGTCCTTTAATAAAAGATAATGTTATGATTTGTGTCTAGTTGTCTCCCCAAAGCCTCACGTAGTCTCTGGGCAGGGACTTCTAGAGTTTGAGGCTAACTCATGATCCACTGGTATTATGTGTCTTAGTACTGCTGGGATTATGGATCTTGGTATTGCTGAGGTTATGGATGTGTGCACCTTCCCTAGCCTGGGGCGATAGCCTGAATGTATTACAAGAGAGAGACAGAGAAAACAGACTAGCTCTTTTGCTCTCTGTTGCCCTGGTTGGTCAGTTGCCTCTGTCGCCATTTGTTGCTATTTCACCGCCATGATCTGGATGGTCTCTGCACTATTCCACTCAGCCTTAGGCCAGCTGAATATGGACTGAAACCTTCAGTAACCCTAACCTGAATAAACCTTTCCTTCCTTCATTTTGGGGGTTGGGTATTTGTCCCAGCAATGTGAGAAGAGTAACTGAGACAGATAAGTAAAGTGATTTTATTTAAACTTTAATGAAAAGCAAGCAGGAGAAACGTGGAAGTTAGAAAGAAAAAAAATAGGGCTAAAATAAGGTTCACTTCCTCCCCTCCTCCAGAATTTAATTAGGTAGAACAACCTTCAATATAAGAATATCTTTTCCACTGTGGCATAAGGAACGAAATAAGAGTGTTTTCTGTTGACTTATTCTCATTTTGTGCTTCCATTTTCTTTATTATACTTGCAAAATGTGATACTTTTTATAGATATACATTACTTAGAAAACTTAGTACCCAGAAGATTGATGATTAGGAATGAAATCAGAGTTAGAGAATGTTAGGTCTTCTATCTAGGTACCTATCCAAACCCTGTACATTCAGAGATAGAACTTTGAGATCTAATGTATGTGAATATGGATTAATGGCCTGAGATAGCTAAACTGGCTTAACATATTTTTGAGGCTTTATATGAAAGTACCACACAGGGTGTGGAGGGCGCCAACCAATAAACCTAAAGCCTAGAAGGTATTTATAGGAAGAAAGGCAGATTACTGTGGCTTGCTGCTTTCCACCTGCCTGCCAGTGACTATTCTCCTCTCTCATACTGCCCTGTCCTATAGCCAGCAGATGATGAGCTGAAACTTTCTACAAACTTGAAGCCACAATAAGCCTTTCCTCCTTTAACACTATGTGTCAGGTATTTTGTCTTCACCATGAGGAAGTCACCAAGACAGAGTTTTAGGTGGCCCTTGATGATATTTTGTTCAAGTTATAAAGAAAGAAACCAATGGAGCCAAATGAATGTTGGGATACAACCTTAGGCCATCAGCACCACTAAGGATTGGCTACTTATAGCTCTAAGATTAATAGTTTCTCTTGGGTGTTTTAGCTTCTGAACACTCGCCACCTTTTAATAATGTTATCATACTTCCTAAGAATGTAAATTAGCTTGCCTTTAACCCACTCCGCTGCAAGTTGCTTAAATTTGCCTTGCTGTTAACATCTCTGTAGCAAATTTTATATTATCTCAAAGTTTTGCCTTTTCATAGTTTATCCTTAATATTTCAGTCCTTACTGGTCTGTCCTTCTCTTGTAAACTTAACTGGAAGCTTCAGAAGCTCCTCATTAGCTACAACAATATGTTATTATTCAATCCCAGTAAAGCTGATGTTAATTGGTTTCACATGAGCTCAAAGGATAATCAGCCTGCAAAATTTGGTCTGATCTAGAAACTGTTGTCATAGCAATCCCCCATCTAAGATGGTGTGTATCTTTATAGGTAGATCCTTTCATTTACTCCTGCAGTGTTCTGAGAACCTGTGAGCCTTTGATGCACATCACAGTGTTTGTGTTGTAAGCATATTATTCATGGTACTCCAAAGACACAAAGTAGGACAAAGTCTTGTAATATATAGAGAGAATATTTATATATAGAAAAAAATCTGTATAGCTATCTAAGGAATGCATACTGCAAAGTCTATACATAGAGAGTTATTATAAGATATTGGTTTGCTGGATTATGGGGGCTATGAAGTTGAACCTTCTGCCATCTGCATGCTGAAGACCCAGGAATGCTAATGGTAGGAGTTAAGGGGGAAGCTAATGATCAGCATTTCATTCCTTGTCCCAGGGTTGTCATCCAAGAGCACAGAAGGCACAAGATCCATGTTCTAGTTCAACTAGTCAGAGCACAAACTTAGACCTCCTCAGCCCTTTTAATGCTGTGTAGGTTCTGATTGTACGTGATGATGCTCAGACATTACGGAAGGTACATTGCTTTATTCCTCCCGTGAATCTCATAATAATCTGTCCAGGAAACAGCTTACCAGATGCATGCCATCTGTCTGACATCTCATGGCCACACAGGTTCACACATATATTCAACCATCACATATGGAAACAGCCACGAATTTTATTATGATTTTTCTTATGGGATCAGGGTTCAAACTCATGGCCTTGCACTTGACAGGCAGGCACTTGTGCCATGGAGCTATCTCCCCAGCCCCAAGAATTTTTATTATAGAATTTATTATAGAAAATTATAGAAAGGACTCAAGAGGGATAAAACAACCAGTTTATTGTGACTCACTATCTTACCCTATCAAGTGAACAGAAAGTACATTTTCTGTACACATGGAGGACAAGAAATTAAAGGAAACTACTCTAAGAGAGATGTTATGCTTTAACAAATTTAAAGCTGCATTGTCCCAAACAGAGACAGCCAGTGTTACATCTGCAACTCAAACCTACAAACTTTGACAACAGAGGAACAGCTAGATTTAGACTTCTAGGGCCGTGCAATCCGTAGACAGGAACAGGCACAGGTTCTATCAAGTGTATTCTCAGATCAATGGTAACAAATAAGGGAAGGCAAAGTTAGCGAAAATTAGGATTGCCCTACAACTTTGTGGTCCATACACAATGTTCAAGGCCTTTCATAAACCCAACTGGAGGAGATCTTGAAGAACAATTCTTATGGAAAGGCCAAAAAGCGATCAAACTAAGAAAATATGATGGTTCAAGATGGATGATTTATATAGCAGTCTCATGAACCCCACATTGTGAACTTAAAAATTAATAGACATGTCATTTTTCTGTTTAAGTAATGACTGAAGCCAATGCTTATAAATCTCCTAAAAATATTAACTGATAGTATTGAGTGGAAAACTCTAAAACATAACTAAAATTTGACTTAAACACTTGCTTTTCTACACATTTATTGCATTTTGGCAACCTGCTCCTTTGAGTTTAATTTCCGAAGCTGACTCAACATAGCAGCACATAAAGAATTCATCTGTAAGAGAAAGCAGCTCCGGAGGAGCACAGCTACCACAGAGGCCTTTGAGCAGTAATTGTTTATGTGGCATTTACCCTTAGAGTTCCTGCTGTTGCTATATGAACACCTGAGGAGTAAAATAAAGCTCTATGCCCACTCTGCTCACTACTGTATACTCCCACTTCAGGCAGAAGTATAATCATTAAAACTCAATACTTGGGTCTCATTGTTCTTGGCCATTGCTTTCCAGAATGCAAGCAAGAAAAGTGCTGTTGATGAAGCTTGATATAAACAAAGTCTCCAGAGTAACAAACATCATAAAATAAATATTGAATCACGCAATTCATAACCTCTTTGAAATTGCAGGCTAGAATCTCATTCCCAGCATACATTTTAAAGCAGCACTTTCTGGAATAAGGCCATCTTCATTGCTCCAGTAAAGATGCCGCAGTCTTTATTGCCACAGATGACTTGACCTTAGGCAAATAGGTGCATATCAGCTTCCTTCTTTGCAAAAATAGATATAACTATGGTGTACATTTCATCTACATGTTAGAAATTTTAAAGGAATTAATATCTGTAAGGTATTTTTATATAGGAAGTGATAGATACTTATTAAATGAATAAAAGACATATATTTCTCCTGAAAACCAAGTAACAAAATCTATATAAAAGTCCTAGCCTGGTGCCTTCACCATTTTAAAAAATAATTAGAATCTCTTTGTTCATGATAATAATTAGCAAATATTTGGTCATTCATAAATTTCTCAAGAACAAGAATATGCCACGTATGATTTAAGTGTAAGATTTAAGTGAAATCTAAGTAAACACTCAGTCTCTACATTGAATCTAGTTACAACTGAGTAGAAGTGACAGCAGGAGCAACTATGCTAACCAAGTACACAATGGTGGGAAACCCTGCTCAGTAGCAACTACACAAAAATGGCCTGCAAAGCCTTAAAGCACATATATGAGACTTGCATGAAGTTTTGGTGAGAAGCTGTCAGGAATCCTTCTATCAATGGTTACCAGTAAAACTGACAGAGCAGAAATGTGAAAAGGGGCAGATCATGAAAAAGGAGGGAACCCTTTCTGGAGAGAGAGGGAAAAGACAGTTGGTTGAGTTTTGTTGACCCAGTTTAAGATGGACTAGCATGGTACATGTTTGGGGGCATGGGGATAGAAACATTTACATCTTCAACAGGATTCCAGGTTGTGGGGCAGAGATGAAAAAGGAAGCAATACTTTGCCTGGATGTTATGAAGGATTATAGCTGATGCCCTGATAATAAAAAGGTTAACAGGTGATTCTCTAAGCCTGATCCTATCTAAACAGTTAGCTAACAGAACCACTTAAAAATATTTTCAAGTTTTTTTTTTGTTTTTTTGTTTTTTTTTTTTTTTGTGGGACCAGGGTTCGAACTCACGGCCTTGCACTTGCCCAGCAGGCACTTGTGCCTCAGAGCTATCTCCCCAGCCCCTCAAGTTTAACAAAACCAGTGCAACGATTAATAAAAATGAGGCTATCCAAAGATATTTTGAGAATTTATATACTAATTTTTTTTCTTTTAATCCAGACAATTCTAGATATATTTTAAAGGCCTTGAATTATTTTCTTTGCATCTTAAAGGGGAAGAAATAAAGGAAAAGAAAATATCAATTAGATTTTCCATTTATGATAAATGTTTTATTTGCCTGTTTCATGCAATAGAACAATGTATGATTGATATAAACAAAACTGAAAGCTGTAGAAGGTAATAGAGCAGCTCTTGGAACCAAAGGAATACCTAGAAACCCCAGCCACGAAGACTGGAAATGGTACCGGATTCCTGGAACTGCTTCAGAATTTGCATAACCTGTTCTCAGGCAGGTCACTGTCATCCAACATTTCCAAGATTTTTCAGGGCTGACCTTCTACTTAACTTTCAGTACCCAGAGAAAGTCTGAGTCTTGTGACTGCTGTGCTCAACATTGACCTGGAGTATCCAAATCGTACCCAGAGAGGAGAGGTACGATTGCTATTCCAATAGCAAACTGGAGTGGTATTTTCAGAAACCGAGAGACCAGAGCAACAGTTAAAGGCAACAAATGCGTGTTATATAACACTTTGAATACCCTGTACATATATAATCATTTTTTAAAAACCAGAAGATTCTACATATATCTGGTTTAAATTTTCTCAGAAATTATGAATAATGAGTTATATTTTGAACTTACAGATTTTTATGTATGAGCATTTGCATTAAAATTAAATATATTACTATTCCATAAGTTTCACCTGAGACCACTGATTCTTAATATTTACATATTTTTTAATGTATTTAGTAGAGGGTCTACAGGGTCTCACTGCACAGATCAGACTCATAGTGAGCTTCCTGTTTTCAGCCTCCAAAGAGCTGGGATTACAAGCACGTGCCACCATGCCCAGTCTCACTCTCTGTCTCAGGACACCCCAAGGACAAGGCCAGCACAGCAAGCCAGGGATTGAACCCTGGACCCCTGCGTCTGTCTAAGCAGGCACTTTAATCTGATGAGCTATCTGGATGACCCTTTTGATTCTTAATTTTTAAGAAGGAGTAGAACATAACAGCAAACACATGATGCTTACTGTTTTTAAAAAGCCAGTCAGGTTTGTTCCTTTGTGGCAATAATTTTTAAAAAATCAATTTCTAATTTTAATTAACTTATCAATTTATTGATGACTTGTTTCTTGTCACTGGAGTTGGTATGAGCTGATCATTATAATGTCTACCATGTATTTTTTAAAAAATAAAATGTCCTAAACTACTGTCAGCCATGGTTTGATCATGTACCACACATAATTTCATCTCTACAAAAAAATAGAAAGTACACTGAATCCCAACTGTCAAATAAGTTGACACAGAACTTGTAGACAAAGTAAAACTCAGAACTTCTAAAGATAAAATAAATCTCATCCAATTGTACATTGTGCTCATGCGAGGTTTGAAAATTAGACTGAAGTAGCAATAGTTGTCACCTATAAGTAAGCCCTCAAGTAATGAATTACAAGCCAGCAGTCTGGTTCTATGATTCTTATAGTTTTAGGTAAGTGTTGAATTTGTACTGTATTCTTCTCCTTTTTTCTTTTTCATTTAAGTCAAGATCCATCTTCTCCATTCTCATACACACAAAAATAGAGCTCCCATGGCTCCTCAGCGATGCCTCTGTTCTCAGTAGTCTCCTAAGACCTTGAAATGGGCCTGCGGATCTCTCTAACCATTTTCTGTTTGACGCTCACTTCCATTCCTTCACATTCAGAAATGCTTTACTGAAAGTGAAATCAAGGGCTGGGTGTAGTGATGCATGCCTGTAATCCCAGCACTTGAGAGGCTGAGGCAGGAGGATTAATGTGAGTTCAACACCAACCTGGGCTACAGAAACTGAGCTCAAGGCCAGCTTGAACTGCTTAACAAGACCCTGTCTCAAAAGGACAACAACAACATCATCATCATCATCATCATCATCATCATCATCATCATCATCATCATAATATTTTTTTTTAACCTGTGTAAAAGTGAAACCAAAAGCGTTGACCAGATAGCTCAGCAGACTAAAGCAGCTACTCAGTCAGGCATAGCGACAGGGTTTGATTCCCAGCATGCCATGCTGGCACCACCTGTGGGGCATGCTAAGACTATGGCAACTGAGACTGGGCGTCATGGCGTGCACCTGTAATCCTAGTGCTTGGGAGGCTGAAAACAGGAGAATTACTACAAGTCAGATCTGTGTAGTAAGACCTTGTACTAAAATACATTTTTTAAAAAGTGGGCCTGGTCTCTTAATAGGAAACTAAATAATTTCTATATCAAGTCTCATCAAGCAGTATTTTTGTAATTATATTATTTATCACACTAAGAATATTACCTGGTAGTATTTAAAGCAACTAAAATATAATTGTGCCCAGAGTAGTGTCTCGTGCCTGTAATCCCAGCACTTGGGAGGCTGAGGCAGGAGTATAACCATGAATTCAAAGCCAGCATGGCTACAGAGTAAATTCAAAGCCACACTAAATATTGCACTAAAAACAAAAACACTTGAAAGTGTTTGGCCTATTGACCATTCTGATTTCCATTATACTATGAATTTATTGCTATTTAAGTTGAACATTTTAGCAACACTGCTGAGAATATTTTTAAAATAATTTGATAGATTAATAAAGCACGATCTTTTGGGCCCCATGCTAAATTTCAGTTGTGAGGAATGGATACCAAGTTCCTGTCAAGGCAATGTTGCTGAGCTCCAGGACACAAGCTTCTCTGACAGTTTCTGTTTGAAGCTTGACCGACTTCGTAACTGTCCCTTTGCTTAATGATCAGCCTCACCAGCAGTGAGAAGCTGAAAGCGGAAAGTGTACAGAGCAAACAAGTAATCCAGAACTTCCAGGAAGCAGAAAAGCTGAAAAAAATGCAGTGAAAGTTAATTGTGCCAATAGAATTGTCCTGGGAGCCAAGCAAGAGATTAGTAAATCATACTTCCAGGTGTATCTTGCTGGTCACGGACATGCTGCTTTCGGTTCTCTATCTGGCACCTGGCTCCCTTTTCTATTGTAGTTTCCTGGGCTTGATTTGTCTGTTGGCCTTCTTTGCCAACTATGAAGTGCTTATCCAGAAGCTCTGGCCCATACTACACATCTCCAATATGTGGATATTGATTCTTGGGTGCCAGGGACACAAACATAAGTAGAAAGAAGAGTTTAGCAGCATTCTCTGCTCAGAGACCAGTTCTTCCTCATTTGGAAGGAAGAATTAAAAAGCTGTTGGCCTAGCCGGGTGTGGTGGCTCACGCCTGTAATCCCAGCACTCAGGAGGCTGAGGCAGGAGGATTGGTGCGAGTTCGAGACCAGCCTGGGCTACAAAAGTGAGCTCAAGGCCAGCCTCAACTGCATAGCGAGACCCTGTCTCAAAAAGACAAAAAAAAAAAAAAAAAAAAAAAAAAAAAAAAAAAAAAGCTGTTGGCCTAATGTGTACTGGATATGTGCCTCCTTTGAGGAAACAACAAAGAAGCAGAACTAGTGTTTGCTTATCTACCTAGAGGACTACTTCTCTATCAATTTCGATCTTTACAGGGAAAAATGTATATGTCAGACAGACAGAGAAGGCAAGTGAGCACATCTTTCATTCACACTTAGTTCATTCTTTTTGTTTTTATATATAGTTACCTAGCAGAATATTTCTCTCATAGTTGAGACTCTTTAAATCAACCATCTATTCATACAACATCCGTACAGTATGTATAGTGTTATTAAATAACTACTATATATGTTGATGGCAGGGATAGTAGAGGGAAGAAAACGAACTGTCTCATGAAGCTTGACTTCTGCTATTACCAAGATAAATGTACTTTCTGTCTCCAGTAGCAGAATCAGTTGTCATAAAACACATTTGTAAAATGGCCAGATGTAGGACTCAAAGGACTCCAGTTTTAAAGTATGTTCTGATAGAACATAATTGATATTACTTATTGTATCACTTTAGGCAGTTGGTAAAACATTCTGGACTTCAGTTGCCTCATTAATAAAACAGCAACCTAATATGAGTTAACTGAATAGCTTTTTGATACCAAAATGTGTGTGTGTGTGTGTGTGTGTGTGTGTGTTTCCACGCATGCATGTGTGAGAGGGTTGTGAATGTACTGCTCAGATCACTGCCTGGCAATAATGAATACCACGTGTCAAGCATTGTTCTTGCTAAGAAAAATTGATCTAAATTGAATTGATAGATACATGTTTTTCTCATCCTAGAGGAAAACATTGATGCTATAGAAATAAAAAAAAAAGTTGGATGTGAATCCAACTAATGCGAATCACTTATGATTTTTGTATTACTTATTCAAGGAAAACTGTAGAAGGCAAGAAAAGTACGACTCTGTGGTTTCCCTGTTCCTTATATCTTGGTCTCCAGTAGGTACATCTATAAAGGCATGATAAACAATTTTCTTTTAGTTTCAAAGCAGCTGTATGATGATTACAGCAACGATGTGTGCAGGGTTTGACACCAGCCTGACTCAGAGTAACCATTTGTTAAATAGTGACTGTTACTGTTGTACCCTGATTACACTGACTCAACATGAGTTATTTAGATGGGATATTTAAAGAATTAAATGTGGAAAGAGTTTAGCATAGGTTTTACCTAGCTGTTTTTGAGCTGTTTCCTACATCCACTTTTAATGGAATTATACTTTGAAATTGTGTTATTATTTAGCCAGATTTTGTCACTGCATTTTAACTCCAAAATGCTTTCATGGCATTTTTAATCAGAATATTTCTATAAGCTATTAAATTTCAGTCTTATAGAAAGAAAATGATAGGTTTAGAAAGTATACTTACATTTATTCCAACTTTATAAACAAGTAATTGGTAAAATCCTCTCAATTCATATTAAATATGAATGCGGTGCCAATAAAGAGGTCACTCTAATAAATGCATTTTGTCTTTTGAAGACAAGGTTTTACTGTGCAGTTAAGGCTGGTCGTGCACTCACTTTGTAGCCCAGACTGACCTCAAATTCACAGTAATTCTCTTGCCTCATCCTCCCAAGAGCTGAGATTATGAAAGTGTGCCACCAGTAATTGTGTGTGTGTGTGTGTGTGTGTGTGTGTGTGTGTGTGTGTGTGTGCAGGGTCTCACTCTGCAGCTCTGACTCATAGTGATCTTCCTGTTTCCTGCCTCTTAAATGCTGGGATTACAGGCACGTGCCACCACACCCGGACTCCATCACCAGCTCATCATGCCTGAGAATGGGACCGGCATAGCAGGCAGGACCAGGGACCAAACCCTGGCCCCTGAGCTTCCCTAAGCAAGTGCTTAGTCCACTGAGCTGTATCATTGGCCCTAATAAATTTTATCAGGCTGAAATTTCTGTTCTGAAAAGAACTGAGAGATTTTTCAACTACCTGGTAATATAATCAGAAAAATTGCAACTAGCCATCTTCAATCTATCATTGATCACATTTTGATACATTTTCAATATTGTTTATGGATCAAGTTTCTATCCTGATGTCTTTTATTAAAATTGAAATTGGTTTTCTAAAAACTCTGTCTTGTTTTGGAAACATTGTAATTTGCTTCACAAAATGAATTAAACTTCTTTCCTTATTTTTACATTTTCTGAAATGATGTTTCATATTTTTAAAAAAATAGGGCAACATTCCCTATTCATTTAATTATGTCATATCATTTCTGCAGAAATATCTAGTTATAGTGTCTATTTATAGTTGTCATTTATAAAGTCAGTTTCTGTAATTTAGATTGCTGGATTTTTTTTCTTGGACAGATATTGGTACTTCTACTTTGGCACAAAAGATCAAACACTTTCGTCAAATCTTTTATTGTTTATTTTAGTAAGATTAATGAGAAAGAAATAGCAATGACACCGCTTCAAAACACGTTAGTAGGATAGTCATAATAATTAATACATGGCACCTTGCTGTCTTTGTAGTATTCAGAGTACAAGATGCAGGCATGGTATCTTCTCTAAACACTAATAATACAAATCTTTCTTCTCATTGAACTAAAAGTAGCTATATGTCTACCCTAACTATTTTTTCATTACAAAATGGTCCTTCTTTTATATCGTCTTTGTAGCCAATAGTTTAGCCCTTTAAGGTCAGTAAGGACTCAGGACATAAGATAACATGTACTATAACATTCTGTAGCTCAGTGGTGTCCCAAATTTTCTGATCAAGGAGATTATGGGGCCAAAGAGAAAAGTGATCAATGATGTATATTGTGCCTAAGGAGAGTCACCTAGAGAGAAAACATTCTGTCAAGCTTTCACATAGAGCAAATTGGTCAAGCGATGTCCATGACTCATCCAGACATGATAAGCGATGTCCATGACTCATCCTGACACTGACAAAAGATCTACAAACCACTATACATGGTTTCAGGATAAATACTGAGGAAATTTGACTGACCTTCTCAGATATAAAAGTTACATGTTTTTTGTTACATAGGTCTTGCTTTATCTTGGTCTTAACTAGCCAGCAGAAAAGTTTAACCACACAGTACAAAAAGTAATGCTATATTAATATACTGACCTGTAAAAGGCTCAAGTGAATAGCTTCTGGCATTGCCAGTTCTGCTGATAATCCACTATTATTATGGACTATTGAACTACATTCAGTTGTTTTGGTGAATTATGCATGTACATTACTTCAATGGCAATGGAATACCCATCTTGGACAAAACAAATCATAAAAACTTTTAAATCTTTTAGCATAAAATTATTCAAAATAACTACTTACACTTTTAATCTGTGTTAAATCAATAACTGTTTGCCCTTTTGATATTTAATTTGAGTCTCTGTTTTCTTTCTTAAAGCTTATAGTGATATTTTCAAAATCTGTAACATTAGTACTCCTTTGTGCTCTCAATTTCAGTGATCTCTACCCTTAAATTAGTTTACCTCCTTTTTATTTCTTTAGCTCTATACCACTGTTTTTGTCTAGCAAAACTTTGGACTCAGGTCAAGATTTGCTCCTCAGAAAATATATGCTTTAGGAATAACTACAGGGAAAAAAAATGAGTTTTAAACGTATTCATGGGGCCAGGGATATAATTCAGCAGCACAATGCATGCTGGCCAAATGTGAGGCCACAAGTTCAATTCCCAGTACCAAAACGTAATATATATATGGGTGGGTATGTGTTTAAATAAGTAAATGAAAAGCAATTTATCTCTTTTTTTGAATAGCAAACAGATGATATTCTATCCTAATTTTAAGCAGGATTTTAAAATATTTTAATGACTGCTATATCAAGAGACTTCACTATTTTGATAGGAAAAACAAGATTAATTTCAGTGACTCAATAAGAACTTGAGAAAAACTTTACAAATATGTTATATGTTGTGTGTAATAAACATTCAATGAATGTCAATCAAGGAAAACCTGAAAGATACTTTGAAAAACAAAAGGCTGAACTGACTACATTTGCTAAAATTCACAACATATAAGTAGTTCTGCATCTAATATACTTTTGAGAACATATTTATCTTAATTTTTATAATATTAATCATTTTGTTGCTAAGAAAATATTTTCATGTCCCAATATCACTATAAATAATGATATTCTAAGGTCAATAGAGCATATTTGATCATTATAACCTGGTAGATTATTAAAAGAGAAAATTATAAGAAAAAGTACAAATAAAATAAAAATAAATTAATTTTCTAGTTTATCTTGACACATCAAATATAAATAAATCACAACTCTTTCCTTTTAAAAATTTAGTTTTCTCTGATGCTCCATCTGATCTATAAACATATGACAAGCTCAGTATGCTAATGTATAAATAAATAAATCAACCAAGAAATGTGAATATGATAAAAAATCAAAACACTACAAATTTTAGCCATGATCTTAGTCATAGTACTCCATTTTGCTGCATTTTTCAACAAGCAAGTAAAAAAGAAAACTATAACTTTGCCTTGAAGATATGCTGCTTTATGTAAATCAAATTCTGGTTTATCATTTATAAATAAGTGTTTCTGAGAACCTTCCATTGATGACAATTGTCTTGAATTCCATAGAAATTGCTTTTCTTTCTTTTAAAGTAACTGATTTCCTTGGCAATAGCTCTGAAACTAGAAACTATGCTAAAGCGTTTAACAAACATTGCAGAAAAAAGTAGTTCATTTTGTGACTGTGTTCTCCAAGTACCATTGATGTCACTTAAATTTATATTTGTCTCTTTTCCTGTATTTACTGTCCCCTGTCTTTTTCTGTTCCACAGAAAAAATTATGACATCAACATCCAAAGGCATCCTCCGGCCATTTTTAATTGTCTGCATCATCCTGGGCTGCTTCATGGCGTGTCTGCTTATTTACATCAAGCCCACCAGTAGCTGGATCTTCAGCCCAATGGAATCTGCCAGCTCAGTGCTGAAAATGAAACACTTTTTCTCCTCCAAAACTGATTATTTTAATGAAACTACTATTTTAGTGTGGGTGTGGCCATTCGGGCAAACCTTTGACCTGACATCCTGCCAAGCAATGTTCAATATTCAAGGATGTCATCTCACAACAGACCGTTCACTGTACAACAAATCACATGCGGTCTTGATACATCACCGCGACATCAGTTGGGATCTGACTAATTTACCTCAACAAGCTAGGCCACCCTTCCAGAAGTGGATTTGGATGAATCTGGAATCACCAACTCATACTCCTCAAAAGAGTGGTATTGAGCACCTCTTCAACCTGACTCTAACCTACCGCCGTGACTCAGATATCCAAGTGCCTTATGGCTTCTTGACAGTAAGCACAAACCCATTTGTGTTTGAAGTGCCAAGTAAAGAGAAGTTGGTGTGCTGGGTTGTAAGTAACTGGAACCCTGAGCATGCCAGGGTCAAGTATTACAATGAGCTAAGCAGAAGTATTGAAATCCATACCTATGGCCAAGCATTTGGCGAATATGTGAATGATAAGAACTTGATCCCTACCATATCTACTTGTAAATTTTATCTCTCTTTTGAAAACTCGATTCACAAAGATTACATAACAGAAAAGCTCTATAATGCTTTGTTGGCTGGATCTGTACCTATTGTTCTGGGACCATCCAGGGAAAACTATGAGAATTATATTCCAGCAGATTCATTCATTCATGTGGAAGATTATAACTCTCCCAGTGAGCTAGCAAAGTACTTAAAGGAAGTCGACAAAAATAATAAGTTGTACCTTAGCTACTTTAACTGGAGGAAGGATTTTACAGTAAATCTTCCACGATTTTGGGAATCACATGCATGCTTGGCTTGTGATCATGTGAAAAGGCATCAAGAATATAAGTCTGTTGGTAATTTAGAGAAATGGTTTTGGAATTAACTGTTTCCATCATTTTCGCAGTTAGCAAAATATTATGATGAGACATTATCCAAATAACAAGGATAAGAAGAGAAACAATGTTCTGATTTTGTGTTATGATTTATTCTTATTACCTTCTCATTGGTAATGTGTATATTTTGGGAAAGATGGAGATTTTTAAGAGCTCACGATCATCAATCATTCATTTTGGCTTTGAATTATTCTGTATATACCTAATTGTGTACACTGAACATTAATTTATTCTTCATTATCATTTATAAATATTCTTGTTCACATGCTTACACTTGTCTGTAAGTTAACTTCCTGTTGTTTCTATACTGATAAACTCTTCAATGACACACAGCTAATGTCCAAAAGCATAAAAATTTTAATAAATATTATAACCCATAATTCCAAATTTTCATAATGTTAAGAAAGGGAAAGTGTACTGTGATTGCATTCTGACCTATTTGACTTCAGAACTGAACCATACATAACTATTTCATGTTTTATACATGTTTTCCACACTGATGAAGGTAACATTATTCACGTAGTAAGTAAGATATGAAGCAGAACTGTCCTATTCAGGAAGTTATTGTGTTATTTTCATTAATCTGACTTGCAAAAGCAGCCAGTTATTCTTTGGTCTAATATAAGTATTTAAGAATTCTTGCATATCCAATTTGTTATGATTTTTTAGTATCTGGAAAATAATACTAATAAAGCTTGAAAAAATTTTAGGATAATTCTCAATCTTAATGACATTCCATTGTGATAGCAAATGATTTCCTCAAATACCAATGAAAAGAATAACTATAGGTACAAATTATATTTCTAAATGGTACTATTTATATATATAATTCCTAATGATCAATTGAAAATATTTTTGAGGCCCTAGTATTTCAAGCAGTTTACTTTTGCTATATAGACAAATAATATGAAAAATCCATCCTATCATTTAAAAGTAAACAGTTAAAATTGTCAATGTTATAGTAAATGTAGTAAAGTGGTGACCTATAGGAAACAATGCTAGGATTCAAAGAATAACTTTTGAATAAGTAACATTGAAAGTCATGGAAAATTTTTGGTCTGTTTCAATGAAGTAACAGATGTAGCTGAGAGATACTAATTTGAGATGTTGTTTCATATTACATTTTTTTAGTCATCCATGTATAGCACAAGTAGCTTGGGCCTTCAGAGTTTTATAGAACCAGTATCGCCTAGCATAGCATGAAATTTTTGGAGAATTTTCATCTACCTACAAGATTTCTTCTCCATAAGATTAGAGAAGGGGAAATCTGGATAAAAGCAAAAATAATGAGGAAAAACCAAATGATAAGAGTTTTTTTTTTTTTTTAAAGGAAGCATCTTCAAAAAGAATCCCTAATGCCTTTATTCCATTCTTGCCAAAACCCATAAAATTTATTAAGAATGTTCTGATTACATCCATTTGGCTCTATTTTTTACTTATTTTAATAATCCTATTATATATATTGACATTAGTTGAACTGAGAAACAATCTTCTACACTTCATAAAAATAAAGACAAATTTCAGTTCAGGAAGAAGGAAGTATCTCCAACAATAAAGACTGCCTCATGAAAGAATGAATTTCCCTAGCACTGGAAGAATTTGAACAAAAGAAAACCCCTGAGTTGAACAGAGGATTGTTTGATTTCCAGGTTCAGCTCCTTGGCCATAGTTATCCAGTTAGGCTATGTCTGCTAACACAGAGGAGTTTAGAAGCAGCAGAAAGACATAGGGAAGCTCCTCTGTGTTCGGCCTGAGTCTGTTGCTCATATACATACTATTCACTACCAAGTTTGAGTTCATTTAATGAAGAAAAATATAGAGAATTTCCCCAATTGCTTACCTCCTGAGCTGCAAACATCATGTACTCATTTGATTAACTTAGATTAACTCTGTTTTCCCTCTTCTCCCCATACCCGATTTCCTTTGTCCATGGAGGAATAGTGTGTCTTCATGGATGTCCTCCTAGATAAATAAGATCTCACGCACTTTTATTTTATTGTTGTAATAGTCAGAATCATTTTTATATTTATTTGTAATTTTTTATTTTAAAAAGTCTGATTCTAAAAAGTATGCACTGCTAATACATTTACAAGGTACTTCCTTTTTCTAAAAGCTGAAAACATTTTGCCCTGATTTTACTAGGGTGAACAATGACCATTTTAAACTACTGCAAGACATAAGTGGAGGTACTTCTATTATTGACTATGAACTTGAGCTCCTTGTTGGATTGCAACTATAATTATATGCTGCTAATATGATCCATGAAAGGGTAGGAAGGCATAACAAGTACGTGTCTATGTTGAAACCCATAACCTTTCCAAGAATAATAAATTGTCAAACTGAAAATGCCAAACCAATGTGTCAGCTGAATCTTTCAGTTCTAGCTCTATTGATCCTGAGTTTTAGGGCTAGAAGGAATCATAGCAATTCTATAAATCATTTTTTTCTATTGAGTTAACTAGTTGCAGAGATGATATTTATTTAAGACATATATTCACTTATATACAAAGACATCTGAATATAGTGCCAATAGTTAAGATTAGAATGTAACAATCCTCTATCATACCCACACCATCATAGAAGTATTTCTGAATTTCTATAAATGTGAATGTTTTACTGGCATTACATAGGATCTTTAAAATGGTATGTTCTGTAGAAGAATGTCAAATTTGAAGATGTTCAATAAATAATAGAATTTGTTAGCATTCCTGCTAGTTTAAAGATTTTCACAGTTGAGTTTTTTCAGAAGGAAATTAGTACCCCTGTATTTAAGTGAAATGAAACCATAAAGTACACGGTTCTCTACCACTCCTTTAATAAATCCTGTAGATTATAAATCTTTGTGAGGGTCTCTTATGTAAAACATATTAGTTCAGCAAAACTGGCTTGCTGTTGATTATTTAAAAAGAGTAAAATTTTCTGTAAATAATTTTGGAAATAAAAAGAAAATAGATCACTTAAAATATGTTGTTTGAAAAGATCAAGAAAGGGCTGTGAAGATAGCTTGGCCACCTAAGCGCCTACCTGACAAGCACAATAACCTGAGTTTGATCCCCAGTACTGCACTGGTACTGCACTGCCATACCAGCTCTGAGACCCTGTGCATGGTGGTGCACACCTATAATCCCAGTGCTGAGGCTGAGACAGGAATAACACTACCAGTCTACACTGTGTAGCAAGACTCTATATCAAATTTTTCTTAAATCAGGAAAATATTCTGAACATAATATTTAAACACTACCTATGGTAGGCCTTCATAAAAATATATACTAATTATTGTTGGCCTTACTAGTAAGAGTACATGTGGAATTATCACAATAGAGCAGCATTCCTCTCTGGGAAAGAAAGACTATAATAGTCACACATTTTATGACACCCTAAATTTGACAATATGTGGTAGAAACTTTAAAACTTATCCTAGTGAGAATCAGTATCAGCTTTTTTGCATGTACTAGGAATCACTCTCAGGACTTTGTGATTTCCAGGCTGTCTCCATGCAGTGGAGCTATAATCCTGGCCCCAATATCAGCTTAAATTTTTCATATTTACTATAAAACTCCTGTCAACTCCTGATGATTTTCATGTTTACTATAAAACTCTTTACTACTCAAGAAAATTTTAAAAATGTGAGCTCTTAGAAATCTCAGTATATTTGAAATGTAAACTGAGAAAATATTTTGAAATTACTTCCTAAAGCTTCGAATTCTTATCTCCAGTTGGCAATTTAATAGGAAAAACTGTGCCATTGCTATTTTTTTCTGCTATTAGAGTGGTTTTCATAAGTTTTGAAATAATAACCTAGATATTGTTTTTCTATAAAATAATATTTCTTTAAAAATCTTTAAGTCTTTACATAGTAATTGTTTTCTATCATCTGTTTGAGTCCCTTGAACTCTGATGTAATTTAGAGAAACTTATTAAATTATAACCAAGATGTTAAATACAACAGACCTCAAATTCACAGGATATTCATGGTGTCTAATGCAGGAGAAGAGTTCAGAAACATTTGATGAATAAGTACATGAATATTGTTAGTAGTTATGTAAAATACTGTTAATGTGTATATCAGCTACAAGGTAGTAACTGAAGCTATATTTTACATTTATTTTACCGATCAATTTCTCCCTGGCAGATGAAAACCATTTGAAGCTTTTCTTTTTCTTACTCCATTCAGAGATCCCCCCCCATCCAAGAGAAATAACATTGCAAGAAGTGTTAAATAAGATTTCAAAATTTGGAACATTATATTTAAATATTAATAACACAGTGTCTAACAGCAATGGAAAACAACATTTAAGGAAAATATAAACTGCAAGCACTCTGAATGGCAGATATTTATTACCAGACTATGCATAGAGATAAATTAGTTTATTTCTTCTCTAACTCCCTAACTTCATCCTGTTATGTTGCAAATAGCAACCAAAATTGGTTTTCTTTTTCTGAATGTGTAGCATATAGACATTTTTGTAGAATTTTCCAAGTGGCTGAGCTCCAATACTACCCAAACTATTCTCCCTCTCAGTAATCCATATTGTATTACCTGTACATGTTAGTATTTTGCAAGAAATTTGCACAACCTAGAGAGCTATAACCTAAAAGAATGAAGAATGCCACTCTGAGTTAGTAGCTCAACAAATTATAACCATGGAAAAGCCGCAACCTCTCTGGGCCTTCTTATGGGAGGATTCCTTCTACCCAGCATTACTCTTGCTCTTTCATTAACAAATGGACGTGTTAGAAAATGAAATTTCAATAACCATCTCAGAATAGTTTTTGAAAGTAAATATTCCAAAGAGATTTTCCTCATATTTTTCTATATAGACATTAAAAGAGTAAAACTGATTATTCAAACTAATATATGAAATGAACAGAATCTTTGTTCCTTATTGGAGCATAAATTATAGCTCCATTGACTAACCTTTCTCTGTGTCCTTCTTCCCCTTAGCTGTCCACTGATGTCTTTTGAAACTCATTACTCACTGAGAAGATTAATTGATCGCAGAAAAACAATCATATGTCAGGCATTGTTTTAAAGTAGTTTGGACTTTTTGTATATCTACATTTTTATTATAGTATTCTATAACATTTATTGAATCAGAAATTCAGTAGAAGCACTTGAAGCAATTTTCAGTGACAATAAATGGTAAATATTTGAGTAAGTTGATAGAATGCATCCAGGAAGATTATTTATTGTTTCAACTCATGATGATTACACGCTGAGAAATTTTATTTATGGTAAAATTAGTTTGCTTGAATAAGACCCCTTCTAATGTCAGTCAGCATTTATCAGTGTTACTGAAAAAAAGGTTTCTGGTTCAACAAACTATAATCCACAGAGGTGTTGCTACCTTCACTGATTCCTCTGGAATCTCTCTGTACAAGATTTTTTTTTAATACTCAACATATTTCTGAAGATGTAATACTGTATTCGGCAAACCATCCTGTCACAAGCCAGTGATTTTCAAATGCACTTATTTCTTGGAGACTTCTAGATTAACTGCTTAAGACTTTCTTGAAAGACTTCAGTAAAACTGATCCCTCATGGTTCTGATGTCTGCATGCTACGTATCAAACAGAAACTGCTCTATACTCAGATTCAAGGACCTAAATTTCTTTAGTTCATCTGGATCCTTCTCAAAGATATCACTAGAATATTCCTCTTCTTCAAGAATCAAGGTGTTCTTTATTTCTAATTGTTTCATGTGTGATCCTTGAATGAATCTTGTGATTTCAAGATTATTCTATTTCCAGGTCTTCTTATACATTGTGTATGGTTGGGTGTAGTAGTTCCTAAGTATAGGTGAACAATAGAATAATATAAAGAGGTGTACTTGTTTTCCTGCTTGTTTTTAACTGTAGATATCCTAACCCTATCTTAGAAATCAGATTCAATTGGTTTGGGCCCAAGAGGTAAACAGCTAAGTCTCCCTAAGTACTGCTGATATAGGGCCATCTTTGGGAGCCCCCACACTACGCATGGGCAGTTCTCAGCCTGGACGAAGTGTTAGAAAAAGCTATAGTGCTTGAAAAAACATACCTCTTGTTCTCTTCTTTAGATTTCTAACTTCATGTTCATATTTTGCAATTCAAAAGACTCCTAGAATTCTTTCCAGGCATAAAAATTTATCCTTCTGAAATCTGTAAATCCATGGACCATGCCAAAGAGTCTGCTTTACTGTGTTCCACAGGCCATGACTGAAAAACAGAAAGATAATTTTCCTTTTTGTTTACATTAAAGAGAAACAATAATAAAAGCAATGATGCAAAATTTCGAAACAAGACAATAGCAGAATAACTATGATCGATAAATTGCTAATTGTGATCTTCAGAGTAGCTGACCAGATTACAAGATATAGGCATAAAAAATTGATCAACACTAATATTTCTTACCAATCAACTAATAGAAATTTTAGCAGTATAGCTACCTTAAGTACTTGTATAAATATATACTTTTTCTTTTCCTTCTTCTTTTCCCATCTAGTTTCTCTTTCATTTTAAAAAAAGTTTTTTCCCATTTACCAATATCTATTGCACATTTTGGCTCATTTCCTCTTTCAACTTCTTACATTAGAGAAAAATATGTTTTTACATACAAGACTAATTTATTGCACTTATGAGTGTTGTCTAAAGTTGCATCCATTTACTGATAAAAATCTCAAGTTTATCTTCCTTTTTGGCTAAGTAGTACTTCATTATGTAAAAACACCACATCATTTTATCCATTCCTCCTTAGATAGGCATTTGGGTTCTTTCCAAGATTTAGCTATTACAAATTGTGCTGCTGTAAACAGGGGTGCACAAATATCACTGTGGTACAGTGTTTTCAATTATTCTGGGAAAATACCCAGAAGCTGAATAGTTGTGTTGAATGGGACTTCTAAATTTAATTTTTAAGGAATCTCCACACTAACTTCCACAATGCTTACACAAATATACACCCACCAGTGGAGGAGAAGGGTTCCTTTATTCCTATAGCCTTTTCGACATGTGTTATTGATTTATTGCTTGATAATAGCCATTCTTTCTGGAGTGAGATGGAATCTCGGTGACACTTCAGTTTGCATCTCTCCAATGACCAATGATGATTAACATTTTTTTTTTGATACGTCTGTTTGCTACCTGTATTTTTTAATCTTGGAGGTGTGTATTCATCTCAGATGCCCATATTTGGATCGTGTCTTTGAATTTTGGGATCTGATTTTTTTTCCAGCGCTTTATATCTTCTAGATATAAGTTCTTTTCCTGAGGGACCACTGGCTAAAATATTTTCCCACTTTGTGGGATGTGTTTTTACTGTGTCTTTGATTTGCTTTTCAAAAATGGTAAATTTCCATTAGGATGAGAAATGAGTTATAGCTTCTACCTGTTGACACAGATGTAGAATTAGATCCAAATTTGCCTCTTTATGTCCAAGTTACTTGACTTTTCCTAGCCTCAGAGTTTGCATACTCTTAGAGGAGGCTTACTCTTGATGTGCTCTGTAGAGGGACAAAGTGAAATTGTCCTCAAGATAACACATAAATGGTGATCATTTTTTCTTGGGGTGTTTGAAATTCTTCCCATTCTCAGCAAAGGCTCACTAGTCTATTTTCTAATGCCCTGAACACTCGTCTATTTTCTTTTATTGTCATGTAAGAGAATTTTGAAAAATCCAAATATGAGTCCTTCATTTCAGGTGTAAGTGCTGAAGGTGTTAAAGTGAGCAGGTAGAACCCTGAAAACATTAAGCAACTAAAGGAATAAGCTTCTGCAGATGGGAAAAATATATAGTATGAAAACACTGATTCGCATATGTAGCCATTGAGACAGAAAAAGTGCAGGAAACTGGCAGCAGCAGTGAGTAGGCATCGTTTGCATCACTAAATACACACACCATTACTTAAAGTAATTGGAATTCAAGAAAATCTGATTTTCCTCATTGTTACAAAGAACCAGTAAATTAATAGCCAATTTACCATATTATCAGTTGATATAGCCTGAATCCCAGAAGGGAATAGCAGAATGATTCTCAGAGATGATTTTATTGTGAGGAAATAATTTCTAGACCTGTCCAACAACTCAATGTTTATCCTGCGCTTTAGGGCTCCAATAGCTTAGAAACAGAACAAGGCGGTGATAGCAGAGAAAATCAAGTCTCCCTCTGCTTTTCTTCAAGCAAAAATTTTTTTTAAAAAAAAAAGCAAAATGTTATTTTTAAAGTACTAGGATATAAATTGGGTAAAAAAGGAATGTATTTGTTTAATGACGCAGAAATGAAATGATTGTTCGACTGTGATTAAGGCTGCTCTAACTGCTAATTGCCTAATAAACAGAGTTATAATATGAGCTATCTGAGCCGCTTCTGGGCACAATATTTAAACTATATTTGACTAAAACAAAAATAAAGGTAGACTGAAGGAAAAACCGTGTTTCTATGTGGGAAAAACTGAATGACATTCAAAATGATCTTTTAAAAGAAGTTTCTCATATTTCTTTAAAAGAACTTTGAGCATGTTTATTTCATTTACACCAGTAGAAAACTGTAGAATGCAATTTCTGAGTTCTCTGGAAACTACTTCAAATTGGTGTGTATATAAATTATATTCAATTGACTATTTCTGTCATTTCATTGGGAATTTTAGCCCCTGCGTTTAAGGGTGATTTCTATCAAGGATGACACTATAGAAATTTGTTCACTGTGATGGTTCTTCCAACTATAGATGCATTCCATCTTGACTAGTAAAGGTTAGGGAAACAAAAGCAGGCTTGACAGAGTGGTTACCCAAGACTCCATTAGCAGTCCAGGACAAATCATTATGTAAGACACTCGCCAGAGCTGCAACAGCAGGGCCCAGTGTTGCGCTGGCCACATTAGCCACGTCCATTTCCACAGCCAAGCCAATCCTGAAGGTTTCACCTTTGCCCAAGGTGAAGTCGAAAGAAGTAAACTATGTATGGTGGTATATGTGTCTCTAGGTACAGAAATGAGAACAAATTTCTTATTCACTGTTTTCTTCATCAAAGGCCTTTGAGCAAACCTATATATTTGATTGTGTATGCAAAATTGGAAGAGACCTGCTTTTTAGAAAACAGATGGCCTATTTTGAATACATTACACAATACTTAAAAATAATCCAAGAGCAATTGCTGTATCGTATTTCAGTCCGCTAATTCACCTTCAGCTTATAAATGCTCTATATTCTAATCATTAAGAGCATTGGAAGATTAATCGGTTGTATACCATTAAAATGAAGATAGGGAGAAGTAATGGAAATAATAGTGCATCTCTATTCTGAAATAAAAATGCAAATATTTGAACTATTTTGATAACAACTTCAAAAATAAAATACATATATTCATTTTCCTTTGTTTATTTTTCCTTCTCTTGAAATTGGATTTGTTGTGAGTTAGTAAAATAACCATGAATATGTCTAAAATATCCCTAAGAAAATATAAATAAAATAAGACCTTCCTAAGAAATAAATAATACATGGGATAAAGGTGAGACAATATTCACCAGTAGAAATGCAACTGGTCAAACTTCTTGTATGAAATTACTGTGATTGTCTTCATCATAATAATAGTTTTTTTGTGCATAAAAGAACGGATGAATGTAGTAGGAGATTATTAAATACAAAAAGTACAAACAAACACATACAAATCTATACCTAGACTCAGGTTGGCAAAGCTGTAAGAAAGCACATCACCAAGAAACAAGAAAAAGGGTCAGACGCGGGACTGGAATGCAATGTGCAGATTATCATGTTCTGTGTAACTTACTAGCACTTCTGAGCCATAGGCCCCTCATCTGGAAGCTACAAGTGACAGACTCATATTAGAATCTCCAGGAAGTTCTTTATAAATGTTGACGTGTCAATTAGAATTTCTAATTTCATCATCTAGTCTCCTAGATTGTTCCTTCTGCCTGCTTCATTCCATGCCAGTGCTCTATGAACAAAGAAAAAGGAGAGACAGAATTTAATGGACAACTTCTTAAAGAGGCCGTGATTACAAAGAAGAAAATTGTAGTGAAGTACTACAAGAGAAAAGAGTGGAAACTCCGCATGCCTCCTCTTGACCTCAGTTCTTCTACCCTGCTTATATAAACAAACATGTTAATATATTTTTAAGCAGTTCAAGTGGAACTTTGAATCAAAAGACTTATACACAAGTAAGAAGTTCAACACAACCGTGCTGAAACAAATGTGCCAATTCTATTCAATATGTGAACTGTAAGGGTCAGTAATTCATAAACTCTTTGGAAGATAGCTGTATGTTTTATTAATGTGATGTAATTTTGCATTATTGTATTGTCATATGAAGCAAACTCTTAAAAATGCCCTGAATCCCATTGCCAGACGTACAGTTTATTGTTTCACATTATTTCTAATAAGACTTTTGCTGCATTGTGCTAATAGTTATTAATGCCATTGACTTTCTGTGCGTGTATTATTGTGATGCACACCTGATATGGTTATTGTAAGCACACTAATTAGTCGTCTGGATTTTTATAGATAAAATCACACATTGATCAGAAATCACTTTTCTACTTATTTTTTTGTAGAGTATTTTTCCACACACAAAAGACATGATTATTTTATATCAGACATCAACTTTTCTTTAAATCTTATTTTAGTAGCCAGTGCATGTTTGGAATAAGATGTTAAATATTATATTGCAATATTAAGATTGTGTTTATATTAGGTGAAAATAATGCATGCAGTTGGTGGTCATGCAGCTTTGTGGGGAAACTTATACTGCCAGCATACACAGGCTCGTCTCAATCTGTGAGCAGGAGTCCACACCATTTTAAAAGTCCTTTTTAGATACTTAGTAGAGGAAAAGTGTTATTCTTAGCACTTAAGAGTCAACAGACAAGGTTGATTTGCTTTTGATTTCTAAGTTTGCTGAATACTATGTCAAAAAAATCGTCCTTGAGAAGAAAACGTTCAAATTATTAGAAATGAAATGTAACAAATAAAATCATTTGTTAGAAAATGATACAATTTACCATACAACAGTTTAATATTATAAAGTATGAAGATGTAGAAAAATCATCTTAAACATTTCCATTTTATGAACACAGTGTTCTGGCAGCTTTTGTAATCAGAAATGACCTCCCTCTCCCTCTTCCTCTCCCTCTCTCTCTCCCTCTCCCTCCCCTTCCCCTCCCCCCTCCTCTTTCCCCTCTCCCTCTCCTTCCTTCTCTGCTTTTTCCTCTCCCTCTCCCTCTTATTTTCCCTTTCTGCCTCCCTATCAGTTCCCCTTTTCTCCCTCTCCCTCTCCTCCCCTTGTCTCCCTCTTCCTCTCCTTCTTCTTCTCCCTTATTTTTTCTCTCTCTCTACTGCCAAAATCAGTACTACTGCCAGGAGAAAGGGAGAATACCTGAGGTCAGGTCTGTACAACACTAACATACAACATCATCCAGGCAGTAAAGACAGCCTGGGGGTGGGGGGGTAGAATGCTGGCATTTGTATTAGTAACCTAAGTAATGTTTTAATAAATATATGAAGAACATGATTTTCAGCTACAAACATGCCTTTCCATGCTGATAACTTATAGTAGTCTTTGAATATAGCAAAAATCATTTCATTCAGTGAAACGTGCTTTTTTGTTTGCTTTGCTTTATTGGTCTTTTGTTTTGATTTTAGAAAAATATACCTGTGCTGTAAAAGTTTTTCATTATACACAGATGATAGGCACCAAACAAACTGCCAATTACCCAAGTGGAATTTTCAATGATCATAATATCTTAAAGCTAGAACATTTAAGCTACCTCCTGGTAGCTTAAAATATCCACATTAGCATTCATAGTGACAGAAGATAACTTCATTGCCATGCTATTAAGAGAATGACACTCCTATTTATGCATTGATTTAGAGATCTGACTCTTTTCTGCTCAATTTAAGCAGTTTCAGTGAAATTAATATAATATTTTAAAAAGTTGATTCTAGCTACAACTCCAAGTGAGAATCAGGTAGCTGAGTCTTGCATCTTTGAAGTAAAGTGTTAACTTAAATGACAAATAGCAAATCCTAGTGATGTAAAGACCAACTGCACCATCCAAGATGTATGTGCCTGACATTCAGCAAACATTGACATGTCCTTTTATTTTGATACCAGATTGCTCCAGTAATTAATCCTACTTGTAAATAACATATTTTATGGCAGCTAAAGAAGTATTTTAATAAGCCATGAAAGGCAAGATGCCATCTAAAATCTGTACATTCAGTTTTTGAAGAACTTGTCCTTTCAACAATTTACTATTTGAAATGTCCTTCCCTTTACAAATGCTATCACAACATAGATTTCTGCTCATAGTGGTCTCTCTGGGCTTATTAATGTATAGTGTGACTGCTATAATTTTGTGAAATTTTGTTTAGCAATTAATAGTCACTTCAATGATGTCTGCTAAAATTCTGAGGCAGAAATAAATGTACAAAGACTTTGAGCCTGTTATGTGTAAGAGCAAATCCTCCTTCAATTGCACTTCATATCCACAATGTAAGTACCTCGCTGATTTACCACTGGAGTTATTCCCTGAATGTGTAAATAATGACGCTCAATTCAGGTTCAAGAATTCCTGTAATGTGAATATTTAAAATAAAAACATTTCCATTTAAGATTATACTATTTAGTGTTGGTTATTTATCATGCTTACACTCAATATCATTCACTCCAGAAGATTGATTCTTATGTGTATATGGTTAAATTCCCTGGATATTTTGTTTTGTTTTGTTTTGTTTTTTTTTTTTTTTTTTTTTTTTTTTTTTTTTTTTTTTTTTTTTTTTTTTTTTTTTTTTTTTTTTTTTTTTTTTTTTTTTTTTTTTTTTTGTCTTTTTGAGACTGGGGACTGGGTCTCAGTGCGCAGTTCAGGCTGGCCTTGAGCTCACTTTGGTAGCCCAGGCTGGTCTCGAACTCGTACCGATCCTCCTGCCTCAGCCTCCCGAGTGCTGGGATTACAGGCGTGCACCACCACACCCGGCTTCCCTGGATATTTTGAATTAAAAATTTTAAACCAAATAAATGTATTCCGGGTATGGTGGTACACGCCTGTAATCCTAGCACTCGGGAAGCTGAGGCAGGAGGATTGGTGCGAATTCGAGACCAGCCTGGGCTACAAAAGTGCGCTCAAGGCCAGCCTGAACTGCATCGCGAGATCCTGTCTCAAAAAGACATACATACATAAATAAATAAATAAATAAATAAATAAATAAATAAATAAATGTATTTCCTGGTTATCCATTTATTATAGATATCATATAAAAAAGATTAGCCTCTATGTCAGCTGTTCTGTGCTGGTTTGTGGCCTGCATCCTGTATTATAATGGACTTAGGGCTACCACTAGACACACCACCAAGCAGGCTTCACCTACACGTGGGGAGCAGACACTGTTCACCCTGCTTTATCTAAGCTTTGAAGACGCCTGTTGTCTCAGTTCCTCAGTGCTCTACATGCACTCCTGAATCTTCGTATTCAGGCCCACAGCATCAGCAATACCCTAACATCTCAAGTGTGCCTGTTGTGTCCAACTCCCTACAGCCACGTATCACCGTCTTCCAATTGCCCGCTGCCGTGCAACTCCCTGCAGAATAATTAGCATGCGGAGTCCACTGCAAGCGGAGCATCTGAACACCCCTTTCTGCCTTTCATCCTTCACTCACTTAGCAACGCTTTCCTGAATTAGGTAGCTTCAAGTGAAAGAGAGAGAGAAAGACAAAGAAATCTTCTGGATTCTTCCTTTTTCTTACATCAAATTGACCGTGAAACCGCTCATAAATGTGTCATTTGCCATTCTCCTATTAAATCAGTAGTGCCTTTAACATTATGACCTGAAACAAAATGATAACTTCTTAACCTTTCCAATGCTTATGCCCAACCCTTCCCCCAGTAAAATATTAGAAAGGATGATAGAGGGAGAAATCAATTACAGTGTTAATCAGTATTCTTTTAAAAAGTCACATACCTACCAGGACCTCTTATCAGTTTCTCACTAGTTTGGGTAAGGTCTTCATTTTGTAATAGGGCAGAGGCTGTCTTCAAGTGTGTGATTTCTGCTCAATTTCCTACGCTCTTTTTCCTCCCTTCCCTGTTTTGTCACATAACATTGGTCATTCTGGTATTTCTCCCCTATTTTCAATAGCAGGCAGCCTTTCTGAATAGTGAAGCCACAGTATTCTTAATCTTCACTAATGGATCACATCTAGCATGATACAATATATGCTCTAGGTTCAAGTTATATTTTGAAGGTCTTTGAAAGAGGTGAGCAGGTAAGATGATTAGCATTTCATAAAATAAATGAGTTGTGAAATAGTCTTTGAAGTAAAAGTTTAATTAGCCAAGAGGACAAGAAACCTAGATAGATCTTTCAATGGGGATATGTGAAGTCTTGGAGATATTAATTAACCTGGCTGATTTTAGTGTCACATTAATGAAAGATAAGACATTAGGATATAAAAGGATGTTAAAATACAGTGAGCTTGACACAGCAATTAATGAAGGTAGACTAAGCTGTCTGGAATTAGTTTGTTTTATGCCACAGAATGATATAAAACAATTAAAAATTTACAACCACGTGTATAATGTAGGCAAACTCACAAAGCACATTTTTACAACATTATAGATCATTTAAAAATGTAAACAGACCAGCATCATAACGTCCCATCCTCGCAGGCCATTCCGCTGCGCACTGATGTCTGCTCCTTTGCTGAAGAGTGGCTGTGTGATGGGGCAGTCAAGGTGCTTGGGTTCCAGATCTGGGTCGCTTGCGCACAGCTCTCAGCTCTCCCCTTCCTGTGCAGTTTTAGCCAAATGATTTCACCTCTCTTCATTTCATGTTCTTTGTATGAAAGTCAGGAAACATAACAACATCTTCAATGTAAGATCTTTTTTTTCTTTTTTTTTTCTTTTTTTTTTTTTTTTGTCCTTTTGAGACAGGGTCTCGCTATGCAGTTCAGGCTGGCCTTGAGCTCATTTATTTTTGTAGCCCAGGCTGGTTTCGAACTCACACCAATCCTCCTGCCTCAGCCTCCCGAGTGCTGGGATTACAGGCGTGCGCCACCACACCTGGCTTCAGTGTAAGATCTTGATAAATGTTAAATGAATTAAACTAAGGGTGCAACTCGGTGGTAGCACACATGCCTACAGTGTGGAAAGCCCGGAATTTGATCCTCAGCTCCAGAAAAACAAAAGATTGAGTTACTAGGTATTAAACTTTTGCAGTAGCCTCTGGTATGGTACTCACTAGTTTAACTGTTATTTTAAAACCAATATGAGCATAAACCTGATTTGTGAAAAACTAAAAACTCCTTTCCAGATAGGTAACGGAGTTTTGACTCCCTTGTTTAATCTTTTCCCTCTACTTTACTCTATGGAAAGAAATTCTTAGAAAATTAAATGTTTTTAACAACCAATACATTGCCAAAACTCTCTAGGAAAATTATCTCAATTTAAGGAAACCAGCAAGGATGTAATTCAATGCAATACTCATTATGGGAAAAGGCCAAACAATTTTCGGAGGTTCAGTGTCTCTCTCACATTGCCAGCATCTGCCTTTATGTTAAATATTAAGCTCCAAACCTGTAAGCAGACCCGAAACTGAGGATTTTAATTACTAAAACCATGAGAAATTCAAGCTGAAATACTATTTTATAGTCTGAAGTTTAGAAATGCAAGAAAACATTTGCATAACCATTTTTCTATTTATTAAGTTGGTCAGCAAATATGATTTTTGTGACTATGTTCATAAATGATCATTCACAGTGAAAACCAGACCAAATGATGTCCTCTCCATCTAGATCCCGTTGCTCTGACACACAGCACACATTCCTTGTGTTGCTCATTGAAAAAAAAAAAAAATGGGATCAGCAGAGAACAACATCTGAAAACAACTTCAAAGAATATTCCTTTTTCAAAGACTCACTACATATAAAATATATTTTACTCAGAAGTAGTTTTTGTATAATGCAAATTTATATTCCAGAAAAGTAATGCTTCATGCAACACTTCTTGAGACATCCTGGTCTGATGCAAGTGGTACCTCGAGCCAACATAACCTGGGATCAGTAACATGACCTCTGGTCTGTCTTAGTTACTCTTCTATCGTTGCTGGGACAAATACCCAACACCCAAAATGAAGGAAGGAAAGGTTTATTAGCTCACAGTTACTGGAGGTTTCAGTCCATATTCAGCTGGTCCAAGGCTGAGTGGAACAGGGCAGAGAGCATCCTGTTCATGACAGCAGAACAGTGACAACCATGACAGAGGCAATAGACCAGCAAGGGAGCAGAGAACAACAACATGAGTCTGTCTCTCTGTCTCTCTCTTTAAATTACATCAGGCTCTCTGCTTTAGCCTATCCCCTTCAGGTCACACCCATAGTCTCAGCAGTACTCAAACCATAATCCCCATAGTAGAAAAACATGTAATACCAGTGGATCATCGTTCAAGTCTCAAACTCTAGAAGTCCCCACTCATGATTGCATGAGGTTTTGTGGGGACGACTAGACATAGACCATAACAGAGTCTGGCCATCATTCCTCAAGGCCTGCCCTTTTCTACTGGTCTGACCTGGACCTAGGACGTAAGAGTGATGCTCAATTCATATACTATACTCATCCTGGTTGTCCATGGTCCTGTCAAGATAAGCTTCACTAGTTTGTAAGTTTAAAGCATGAAATCTAGTCCAAACATTCAGTTATGATGAGGCCAAAATCTTAACAATAATCAAGGTTAGTGACTATACAATGAAAGTGCTCCTCAATTGAATAAGGTTCTGTTTGGACAAATCTCTGAATGTGTACCAGATGTTCATGAAGTTCCTGATTAAAGGAAGAGCCAGGAACCCTGAATTGCCCAATATCTCTTAGCCTATATATTTTTAAGGAATACAAAATAGTAATAGAATAAAAAGCATTAGAAATGGTATAAAATTTCACCAAATTAGTAAGAATTCAACAGTGATTTCTATATTGTATGATGCTGTCTTCAAGGGAGTTGTTCAGGTTACCAGATATAAATGTGCAAGACTGGTTTAAAGAAAAACCAAAACAAGAACAAAAAACTTCTAAGAAATTTGAAAGAAAAAAAAAATTCAAATGTGATCATTACTCAGTTCTTTCAAAAGACCAGGAGAAATCAGCAGCACAATTATCCAAACATCAGTTTCTTACAGGCCAGAAGTATGCTCCAGTGAGGCTATGAGCAAATGATAGAATCATCTTCAGAACTCCTTATCATCAACTCACTTCAGAGTAAATCTTTTTTCAAAGAAATACAGTATTAACTGTTTACTAATAACAACAAATAAGAGACACCCTCTTTTATATAAGTAACTACATAGTCAATATTCAGAAGTTTTTATGAAAAACAAAATTATTTGCAGTGCTTAGCAAGTATCTCTTAAAATTTTGGCATGTGATGTTTATTTTACTAAACTTCATGATATCTGCTTTTAGAAAATTTTTCTCTTCAAACTAAGCTAACAAGAACATAAAGATAATTGTTTTCCCAAAGACTAAGTAAACAAACATTTTTAGTATAAAAAATCATTGTAAGGTAAAAAAATAAATCACTGCAAACTATACATCTTCTTTATCTTCCTCATTTCTGGGAACCATATAGCTGGCACCAACAATTTAGAGCAGAGTTTCGTTTTGTCTTACAGTGATAGTTGGTAGGCAGCTGGTTCAAAGCACAAAAGACAGGATGGAAGAGCAAGGCATAGTCAAGCTGATCAACCATGGCGGACAAAAGGACAATAGGAGCTGGGGAGGGCATTGTCCCCTTCCAGGCTGCTTTTCCTGTGGCAGGCCTCTTCTGGCCAAGCTCTGGCTCCTAACAGTACCGTCAGCTATGGGTCCATCTTGGGTGCATCTTCTGCTGACTTCTGGGCACCCAAGACCCAGTCACCACCCAAAATCCCATCTCAGGACTGCAGACTTGAGCGACAGCCCCTATCTGGGCCGCGACCTCTGTCTTCTCTGTGCAGCTACACATATGTTTAGAATGAGTATCAGTTGAGAAACTAAAATGATACAAAACCATGTTGAGTTTTGAAGCTGGTTTTTAAGAATATCATTTCCACACTTAAAATGAGTATTTCTACAGCTTAGCAAATGGCCTGCCGAATGATCACTCTTTTTCTAAAGTGTTCATTTAACCATAAGGCTGTACTATTAAAAAATATACAAATGAAAATATTAATATGCTTTTCACTTGCTATATAACAAGACTACATAATTGTTATTCACAATTTTCCATGGAATAAAGCAAAAATAAGACAATCTTAATTGGTCTGAGATTTTAAATACCTAATTTTGGCACAGTGGATCCCTAAGTTGTTACTCAACGATGGAAATATATAGATGCGACCTGCACTCCATCTAAAAAGTAAAAAATGGCATTAATGTTATGCTACAGAATATATCTTAATTGCGTTACTCAATCTTATACAGCTTTTGTAATTAGTGAGCTATAGGTTTCTAGAGACTGGATGATTTCATAAATGATACTCTCTAGTCACTTAATGTAATGGCAAAGTTGCTTCCACTTTGATCTTAATTCTAATTTTTTAACTCATAAAATTAAATTTAAAGCCCCAAAATTAAGTCACTTCAATCAGCTAAAGTTCTCTAATCAAATCTGTATAAGACATATCATTAACTTGTATATTAATTAAATTTTAAAGCATAATGCAAAATTCACCATTTCATTAAAATGAATTAAGCAAGAGATTAACAATTTCTGTACCATTACTTTTCTTATTGAACTCATTTAGAGAATTCCAGATTTTTTTTTTTGTACTGGGAGTCAAACTCAAGACCTTGTGCTTGCCAGGCAGGTGTTATACAGTTGAGCTATACTCCCTCACCTCAAGTTTCAGATTTTAAATGATTGTAAATGTATCATGACTTTAGGTTTCTAAGTAAAGATTTGTTTTCTCTAAGATATGTCTTGCTACACTGATCAGATTGGGTTCAAGCTGCTGGGCTTGAGGAATCCTCCTGCCTCTGCCTCCCCAGTAGGTAAGAAATATAAGCTACAGGCACATGCCACCACACCCTGCTCAAAAGTAAGAATTTTTAAAGCCAATAATCACTTGCCGAATTTCCACTTGAAATTTGAGAGGAACTTCAGTTTCACCACTTTTTTCTGGTTGAGTAAAATTGTTGACCACAGTATTTCTGGGGGAAACAGAGTAGCATAATACCAAATGAATCAACAGGATTGAAATTAGCCCAAAATATCTCTTAACGAAAAATATCACAAATGCCTGAGAGAATCCTATGTCTTAGAACCCTTGAGAATTCTGGACCTGGAATGCCAACAACTACAGGAGTTTCTGGACTGCTCCTCCATGGGCACAACTTTTGTGAATATATTACAGGTGTGAGTCTGTTTGATTATTTGTTTTTATGTATTTAGGGTACAGGGTCTCACTATGCAGCTTGAACTTGTGGCGATCCACCTGTTTTGAGCCTTCCCAGCACTGGGATTACAGGCATGAGCCACCATGCCCATCTTGGTAGCTGGCTCAGAGTACCCAGGCGCAGGGCCAGCGTGGCATGTGATGCCAGGGATCAAACTCCAGTCCATGCAGTTGCCTCAGCAGGTGCTGAGCCTGCTGAGCTATCTCACCTGCCCTATAAAATGTGCTTTGATTGGCAGCTGATTGTTTTGGGGGCTTATGTAACCTTTTTGTCAATTTCGTGTTTCTTTTTTTTTTCTCCAAACATATAGAGTCATTGTGTTTTTCAGTGTATAAGAAGGGAGATGACAACTTCTTGATCTCAAGTGAGCAACTTAGATCCAGTCCCCCATAGGTGTTACCTGTTTCCCAATTAAGTCACCTACCGTCTTTTAGGAGATGCAAAGGTAATAAATAATTGATCTGAAGATATTTCCCTCTAAAGGCAATTTCATCAAAATTTCTTTAACAATCTGCCTAAGTTTTGTATCCTGTGGTAACAGCAATAGCTCATCGTCCAAAATATACTTTGTGATCAGCTAAATAATTACAATAATAAATAGATATGTATTTTCTTCTGTGATAGTATTCTAACTTGTTCACTTGTATTTTTAATTATTACACCTCAGAATTCTAAAATCATCTTTAAAATATAAAATTAGATAGTAACAAGAGGTTAAAATTGGACAGAGAGCCACCTGGATGCAGTGTCAACAGTAAATTCTGTTTCAAGGGTCAGCAAGATGGCTCAATAGACTAAGCACCTTCTTAAGCAAGTTCAGGGACTAGGGTTCAATCCCTGGTACTAACTCTTCCCCCAAGTGCTCTGAGCCATCAACCAAGTCCAGGTATAGTAGCATGTGAGCGCAAGTCCAGCACACTGGGGAGGCTGAAAACAAGGGGATCCCTGTGAATTCAAGCTGTGAAGTGAGACCTACACACATACACACACAAAAAAGAAAAAAAAAAAAAAAAAAAACTCCTTCATCTGGAAACATGGAATTGAGATTCAACTAATGTTTTATTGATTAATTTTTATTTAATATATTGTTGTGAATTACACATTTCCCAGAGCAGAATATATCATTAAGATTTCAAAATTTGTGTAGCCATCCACCACTTTTGATTTTCATGAACTTCTAGAAGAAAACTGTATGTCGTCAGTCTTTGGGAGATATTGCTACAGTTTTACCTCAATTTTGAGTTATGGAACTAGTGCATGTGCAATAATTACATAAGGAGATAGGATAAAATCCAAGTCTATTTACTTTCTAGTTTGAACACTATGAAATTCTCTGCACTTTTATTTATATATTTATTTATTTATTTATTTATTTATTTATTTACTGTGTTTCCAGGGATCAAATTCAGGACCTTGCTCTTGCAAGCCAAGAGCTCATGCCACTAGTCTATCTCCCAAGCCCCTCCCCACAAAATGTATGTTGAAACTTAAATTTATGTACCAATAATAATATGCAAGATGAAGACTAGAGGAATCTATTGGAATTAAGTAATCTTATCACTGTAGGGTCCTTATGAAATGAGGTGCTTTGTGAGGGGAGGAAAGATGACACACCCTTTCTTTGTCTCGTTGTGTGATGCCCTCCACCATGAATGACACAGCAAGAAGGTCCTCACAAGAAGTTGACCAAATGTCTGCATCATACTCTCGGTTCCCAGTCTCCTGAACAAAGATCTAATAAAACTTCTCTGCATAAATTACCCACAGGAGGTATTTAGTAATAGCAACAGAAAATTAATGAAGACATTGGTTTAATTTCACTTGATTATAGAATTCTCTTTATATAAATTCTTAAATTAATGATGTATGAATATGATTAGATAAAAGCAAACTTTGTATAGACAATAAAATTTATTTGTTCAAAAGTCGAAAGTATATTTTTTGTGAATAAATGGAAGCAACCTGTTAAGTAGTACATGAATGGGAAATAATGCTCCAAAAATTTGTATTTAAAAGAAATAGTACCTTAAAAAAATAAAAGAAATAGTACCTTAAGGAGGATATAATGTAGTTAAATTAGTTGGTGGTAACTTTATAGCAAACTCAGTAGAAACTAAAAAATCGTTTCATTTCCAGAAGTATTTTATGGAAAATAATCAGCATACCTCTAAAAAAAACCAGAAATTTACTGTTCAAATAACATTTACTTAGTGATTATTGGATGCAGGAAACTGCCTGTATTTTCAGAGGACAGCACATGAAAAGATAGAAATTTTGTGTCATGTTTTCATGACTTGGTCACAAAATCCTGATATCGGTCCCTCAGACAAGGAAGAAAGAATCCACACTCAGAGAAGGGACAAGTGTGTATAAAACTGTTAGGGTGTGTTACAGAAAGGACTCGACATTCAAACAGGACCGGCATTCACATGGGAAAGGAGCAAATGCCGAGGAAAGAGCGTGGCCTGACTCAGCGCCTACGTGACTGCACTGCCCCTCCTCCTAACTCACTCTGTGACAACTACTTGGCAAACGGGGAAGTACAGAGAGAAGAAAGAAAATCATTCATTTCACAGTGACCCCGTGCCTTTGCAAGGAGTATGGAGTGAGACATCTGGGCTGAGCAGAAGCTGGGGGAATTCCTGAGGTCTGGCCTGCCAAGCAGAGATCACCGAGTGAGTCAGGAGGAGAGGCTGTGCCGTCACGTAGATGCTGTCTTAGAGCTGGCGGCCAACGATGGCCCTCCTCCTCAGGGATGACGTGACTGACCTGGAAGGATTGTTAGGTGTTAATATTACATAAAAATTGAAATGACTTAGACTTAAAGTAATCCCACCTTTAATACTTAATACATGATGGCTAAGATGCATTTGCTTTTCAGCATGTAAAGGAAAAACTAGTAAGACATTCGTTTATGAAGTCAACCGGTTAAATATATCATAAAATATTTTTTGAATGACTAAAAAGATGCCCGTACCCTAAAACCATCATTTTTTGTAATTTTAAAGAGAAAGAGAGGAAACTAACAATAATTAATAATAATACATTGTGTATTGTTGTCTTTGCAGTTATTCAGAGTACAAGATACAGACATGAAATCTTGTCCAGAAAAATCTGTGAAGCCAAAGACTAATTCTTGTGGATTATTAATAAAATGGATGAATTATGATGAGACTGATAAGGAAAAATGAGAAAATATATAAATTATGGGCATCATAAGAATTTATATAGTTACGGATTCTATAAATATTAAAACCTAATGAGGAAATAGTATGAGTAACACTATGCCAATAAATTTGATAACACATTCAATAGACAAATTTTTGAATGATACAAATTAGCGAAGCTCATTCAAAAATAAAAAACTTACTGGCTTAACCAACCTTTTATTTCAAAATTTCAATTTATAGTTCAAAACCCCTCACAGTGAAATGTCAAAGCCTAGATGGCTTAGTGGGAAATTGTATGTAATAAACTTTTCAGAAATGAAGTGTGTATGTTTATTTTTGTGATTGCGGTAATGCTATCACTAGTGTGATGGGTATGACAGAGTGTCAACTTGGTTGACCTCTGACTCATCAGGGGATTGACAAATGATGCTTCTCACAGTGTCTGGGTGGGTTATAGAGTCAGGATCCCAAGGTCTGTATGTGGTTCCTCGATCCTTTCCAGCACTGTGCTCTGTATGCTCCTCTCATTCTGTGAAGTAAGCAGTTTTGCTCTGCCCTGCCCCTCTACAGTGACACCTGCCTTGGAGCACCTGCCATGAAGTAAATTTCCTAAAACTATAAGACACATAAACTTAGTGTGATCAGATGTGTTTATTCAAGCAACAGAAATGCTAGAACTGTAGCTTTTAGCAGTGTCTGATTAGTAGAGGTGTATATGTATGTATATAAACCTTTTGAAATTGTACACTTTAACTATATCTATCAATTATACCTCTAATGAGGAAAAAATGTTCCCAGGAGCCAGGGAGATAGCTCAGTGGCATAAGCACCTGGATGGGAAGCCTAAGGTTCTGAGTTCAGTCCCCAGCACCAAAAAATGAGTCCATTACATAGGCAATAAACTAGGAGAATCTAGAATTTATTAATACAATTAGACTAAACCAGTATCGCCGGGCGTGGGGGCGCACGCCTATAATCCCAGCACTCGGGAGGCTGAGGCAGGAGGATCGGTGCGAGTTCGAGACCAGCCTGGGCTACAAAAGTGAGCTCAAGGCCAGCCTCAACTGCATAGTGAGACCCTGTCTCCAAAAGACAAAAAAAAAAAAAAAAAAAAACTAAACCAGTACTGATATATTGCTTTATACTTCCTATCAGTTTTGAAAATAAAAACATCAAATATATATTGGCAGAGCTGTAGTGATACTAACATGTCTAAATGCTGCTAGTGGAATGATTATCTTTTTTGCTCATATTGAAAACAATATGGTCATACATATGGCATCTACCGCAACTTAATTCTCATTTTGCAACAATATTATTTGCGTCGCAAGCTTTAGGAAAAATATTTAACAGATGATAAAAAAGCTATCTGGATCAAGATGTTTATTTCTCTATGGAATACATAAAATTAAATAATCAAAGTATTAAATATGAGGAAACATTTCACAAAACCTGTTGTTGGTACATTTTATGACTCATTAATTAAAACTACAAGTAAATGATTGAGAATAAAAGCACAAATGTTAATATCATACATATGTTGCAATTGCTAACCATTATTAAATGTATATGTATGAATTGGTAAGAAAACAAAGTTTGCATGTAATATGTTAAAATAAAAATAGTAGAAGAATAATAGTGTTTTTTTTTTTTTAATTTGAGGAAATGAACCAAAAATAAGAATTTTAATAAATAATTACACAAGGGCCAGGGAGCAAAGTTCAATGTCCCAGTGCCTGCCTGGTAAACGCAAAGTCCTGAATTTGATTCCCATTTTAAAAAAGGGGGAGTTGGCCAGGGAGATAGCTCCATGTCACAAATGCCTGCTTGGCAAGTGCATGGTCATGTGTTCAAACCCCAATCCGGAAAAAAAAAAAAAAACAGGAAGAAAGGAAGAAAGGAAGAAAGGAAGAAAGAAAGAAAGAAAGAAAGAAAGAAAGAAAGAAAGAAAGAAAGAAAGAAAGAAAGAAAGAAAGAAAGAAAGAAAGAAAAGCAAAGAAACTTACACAAATGTCCACAAGATATTGCAACTAGAATTTTGTTCAGTTGCTCCTTCTTGGAAATCCTTGAATATATTGGTTTCCAACATACTCCTTTCTTTCTTCGTTAGTAGATATTAGTTATACAGATTAGAGTGCTTCGGTTCAGCATACTCATGCAAGCACAACACAAAGTTTGACTATTTTCACTTTCCTACAACGTGCTTCCAACTCCTTCATTCCCCTCCTCTTCTCCAGCAGTCTCCCTTCTACCGTATTTTCATCTTTTAACTTAAAAAAAAAAAAAAATCAAAGGGTCAGCCAAATAGCTCAGTGGATTAAAGCCCCTGCGAGTAAGTACAGAAGCCAAGCGTTCAATCCCAAGGCCTGCCATGCTGGCCCTGCCACCAGGGCACGCTGAGTGCAGAGACATTCTTTCTTCCTTCAGCATTTACTGATTTGCTTGTTTTGTCTTACTCATAATAACCATTGCAAGAAGAAGTGAAATCTCAGTATGCTTTTGAATTATGTCAATGGTTAAGGATTTTGAGTTTTTCATATAATTATTGGCCATTTGTACTTTTTTAAAGAAGTTTTTGTTCAATTTTTTATGAGAAGTATTTGTTCAATTTATTTGCTGATTTATTGATAGAGGTGTGTGAGTTTGCGGGAGATTAAGCGTTTTAGCCTTTACAACTAGATATTAGTCCTCTGTTGGAAAAGTAGCTGGAAAAATGTTTCTCAAGTTCTTTAGGCTGTTTGGTCACTCTATGAGTTGTGTCCTTTGCTGTGAAGAAGCATTTATTTATTTGTTTGTCTATTTATTTATTTATTTATTTATTTATTTATTTATTTATTTATTTATTTATCTTGCAGTACCAGGGATTGAACTCAGAACTCTGTGCTTGCCATCCCAGCGCTTATTCCACTGAGCTATCTCCCTGGCCCTAGAAGCTTCTAAATTTGATGTAATCCATTTGGTTATCTTCACTATTATTTCCTGTGCTATTAGAACCTTACCCATGAAGTCTTTGCCTGTACTCATAACTGCGTTTCCCTCAGTATTTTCTTCTAGCAAAGTTTCAGCACTTATGATTAGGTCTTTGATCCAATTTGAACTGATTATTGTGGAGCGTGAAGATGCAGATCTAGTTTCAGCACTCTAACTATAGATATTAGTGTTTACAGTACCATTTATTAAAGTATTTCTTTTTTCCACCACAATTTTTTGACTGCTTGGTTAAGAAGCAAGTGAGCATAAATATCTGACGTTTTTTGTGTGTCCTGTATTTTAGCCTATTTGTGCACAGGGCTATTTTTGTCCCAGTATATTACAGCTTCTGTCACTGTGGCTTTACAGTGTAGGTGCATTTTAAATCAAGAATTGTGTGGCCTCCTCCTCTGATCTTTTTGCTGAGAATTGCTTTGATGTCTTTGAGTCTATGTGTTTCCATTCAACTTCGTGACTTTCTTTCTAGTTCTGTGACAAATATAATTGGTGTTTCAGTGAGGAGTGCATTGAATCTGTAGATCACTTTATCAAAATATGGGTGCTTTAACAACAGTAGTTCTTCCAATCTTTTAAAAAGGAAGGACTTGTTACCTTGTAGTGTCTTCCCAAGTTCTTTTCTTTTTTTTCAATTTTTTTATTGTTTAAATTTAACAATGGTTATATTACATGTTTTCATCATCAGATCAGTTTAGATTAATACATATAGGTATATAAGATTGATCAAACAATTAAGCATTAACCTTTCTAAATCCACATTACTTTTTTTTTCTTTTCTCCCTTCTTTTCTTTGAAAGTTGACATATTGCATATTGTCCTCACAATCATTCTATAGAGTACAGTGTGTGGGCATGACCCATCTCCCTATTGATGTTGCATAGAAAAAAGAAAGAAAGAAAAAAAAAGGAAAGAATATACTTCTCTTTGGACTAAGAGGAAGCAGATACACACACAGTCAAAGGTTTTGCAATTGCAGTGTGCCACCAGTGAAGCTTGTGATGTTGGAGGCTATTGAATCTAAGCCTCCTAAAGCTCATCTCACCAATCTAGCTCTGCGTTCCATGCATTGTAATTAAGGATTTTTTTTTTTCTTGCTGGGTGGTCAAGGGCAAGT
>PVJA010006162.1:0-20367 GCA_004027025.1 Myocastor coypus
ACACACACACACACACACACAGAGAGAGAGAGAGAGAGAGAGAGAGAGAGAGAGAGAGAGAGAGAGATGTGAGTTGTAATAGAGAAATGTAAGAACTACTAAACATGACATAATCTCAGTTGTAACTACAATGTATCTTTGGATTAATTATCATGCACTGAATTCTCAGAAAAATAACGAAGAAAAATAAGATGCACACAACAGTAAAGCCAAATATACCCACTGCATAAAGTAATGACAAAGAAAAGAAAATATAAAAAAGGCCACAAACACAAACTCATTGTAGCATAGGAATTTAAAGTCTCTAAATTGTAACTAACAGAGGCAGTTAAAAACTTAAAACTTGAAACACGGTTCTAATTCAGTGTCACCAGCTAAAAATCAGCAACTACATGAAGCAAATTTTATGAACAAAAATATCTGTATTTTGAAAGATGTATGTATTTCATTGCAACATTATAAAGATGTAGATGGGTTAGTTATTGTCTGTTTACTCTTTGTATCTTCCAAGAAGGATACACCATTGACCTAGGATTTAACCCATGAATTATGCCTGGGCATTCCAGGTGGAGGGAGCACATAGTCTGCCTTCGAATATGCCAGTTACTTGTTACACCATGAAAAGCACACAAAGAAAATAATTTACCATGCATGAGAAGAAGCTCTTGAGATGAAAAATGGAGCAATCACTATTCTGATAAAACAAGAACACAAATCTTAAGTTATGATAAGTGGTACTTCTTAGGAAAACTGGTAGAATATGTAAAAAGTCCTGATTTTGTTTAAGGGTCTGGGTAGGATAGTATGTTTGAAAAAGAAGAATAAATATTGAAGTAAATTACATATATATATATATATATATATATTAGTAATATATATATATATATATATATATATATATATATATATATATATATAACAGGTTTATAGGTTAGTTCTATGATATGACTAATAGGATAGTCTTATCCAAGTGTTGAGAAAACAATTTTTCTATACATTTTCTTTAGTATTTATCATTTCTTTATTATCTTCCTTATCTGGTAACAAATACTTGCAACATCTAGTCTTAGTATGCAAGAAAATAAATAATATTCTCAAGAAGTATGAAGTATCATTACTACCAGGAATGGGCTCACCATGTCCCCCAAATGTCAGCCTACTTTTCTATCCTCCGTTTTTAGCTCTAAGATCGTAGCTAGCCATGGATTTTTAAACCTCGAACTAGGGCTCAAACAACTATCAATGCCCATTAGTTCTTTGTCCATAGCCTATATCTTAAAGTAAAATACTAATACTAAATATTAAAGTTCTCCAAATAATAAAATTTTCAATCAGTAACCTACTCACAAATACCCACTATGTTAGCAAGCCAGTATGTTCAGTTTATACCCTTTAAATACCTTCTGTCAAGTCCAAAGAAGATCTGTGCCAATATATTCTGAAAAGAATTGAGAGCGATATATCTTTCAACATTTTAAGAATGCATTCCTTTTTCTCATCGATTTACATGTACTTTCTAGGCTTAACCTCTATCTCACATTGTCAAGATGAGAAGGATCTGTTTGGTAGGTAGCTATTCCTTTTATTATGTTTGACATATTTTTAATTGTTTCTCTTGACTTATTCTGTGAATAGCATAGGTGATCAGAATATTTAATAGATGACCTTCTTGTTTGTCTTCAAGAAGATAATGTAAGTCATGTCCAAAATGTAATTGTAAAGGTCTTTATGCTTTATACATATACACAAAACAGTGCAAAGTATTTGGCAAACTGGACCTGCTCCTATAAATATTTAAAAAAGATTTAAAGAAAAGAAATCTTTCTAAAAACCCAAGTGAGGAAGAAATTAGAAAAAATAATGGACCTATGACAACTAGTGTTTCCATAACGAGACTGGAAAAAATTTGGAGCACCTTGCTGAATCAAGCAAAGCTGCTCGGCAATTCAATGTACCCTAGGTGGATTGCCCCACCTATTACTCTCCATTTTGCTCCCTTTCTTGACCTTCAAGGAAGAAGAAATTCTGTGCCATGCTTAAACACTGACAATTGCCTGATTAGCGTTTTAGAAGCTACAGGGATTTGGAGGTAGAGCTCAGTGGTAAAGTGCTTAACATAAGCATAAACAAGGACCTAAGTCTGAACTCCAGCACAGAAAAACCTAGCTAAACTGAACTGAATGGAACCAAAAACAAACCAAACCAAAGCTCAACTAAAGAGCTCTAACTGTTATTGGGCCTTAGTAACATTTATCAGGTAAGATTTATCAGATTTATTTGACTATTATCTAGTGGTCAATTGTAGCAAAATTAACTGGACTATTTCTGTCTTTCTGAACCATACAGCAGTCTCCCCTTGTTCTCAAAGGAATACATTCCTAGACCCTAGTGGATGCATGAACTGATTCTCAAAGGAATTCATTCCTAGACCCTAGTAGATGCATGATGAGGGAACTGAGCTCCCTATAGTCAGGCTGCAGTATCTGAGATACAGTCAGATCTATAGATGCAACCAAACACAAACTGAAAAATAGCAAAAAATTGCTTTTGTACAGATGCCCTGATTTTTTATTTGTCATTATAATTCACTATAGCAACTATTTACATAATATTCACATTCTTAGTAGAGAAAACACCTAAGTCTGATTTAAAGCATATAAGAGATATTGTAAATTATGTACGAATACTATACTATTTCATCATCATTTCATCATAGAGATTTGGTATCATCAAGAAGTCTTGGAAGCAAGCCCAATGGATATCAAGTATCAACCATACATGGTATGTTCTCTACCATACATACAAACCTATGATAAATTTTAATTTATAAATTAGGTAAACTAAGACAATTGCAATAATAAGTAATAATAAAATAGAAGAATTACAACAATATATCATAATAAAATTATAGGAGCACAGGTTTCTCCTAGCAAAATACGGAGATTTTATTTACTATTTTCAGACCACAACTGACCTCAGGTTATTGAAATCTCATAAAGTGAAGCCACAGTTAAGGAAGACTCCTGTAGAATTAATTTTTGAAAATGTAATCCATTCGAGATTCTCTTCAGAAACTAAAAGCACACGACTTTCTTTTGTGTTTTTCTGAAATGCTATGACATTAATCTTCCCACTGCTGCAACCCACCCATGTGCGGTCCGACAATGTCCTTTAAGGCTGTAGCACAGCTGTACCAAAAGAACCTCCAATGGAACAAGTACACAGTCTATTCCTGAGCAATCAAGTGTCTTTCAGACTGATTCGCTCTTCAGTTTTGCTCCCAGATGCCCTGAGATTCATCCAGGGCAGACATATTCTCTGTCGTTAGGTGAGAGAGATAAATGATCTCCTTAGAGGGCAACATGAATTTGAAGATTGAAATTGAGAAGGAAAATCTAAGTCTTCAATCTTTTTTTACCGGGGACTGAAAAAAAAAATTGTGCCTGTGCTTACCTGATGACAGTGAGCAACTTGTTATCTGTACCAATAAATCAATCTTGAAGCTGATGTGAAATGTGTCTGCCCTCAGAACGCCTGCTTCTTTGATTTGTCATTGTCTGACAATAACACCTCTTCAAAGGTTCTTCTGGCTTTGTGCTGTGGGTATTCACTTCGTGGAAGGATAAGTGCCTGCATATTTTGATTTTGTGTGGGCTGAGAATTTGCTTGTATTTTGTCCCCATATAAGTTGGTTATATGTGAAGTTAGAATTATATCAAATTAAAAGGAATTCTTTTAATCTGTACCATACTATATTTGGTACAGATGTTTCAGAAATAGGGAATATTTTTATTCTTTATTTTATTCTAAGTCACTTTGGATGCCTAAGTAGGGCCATGAGGTTTGGATGAGTCAACAAGCATTGCAGAATTGGCCACACTGATCTTGGAGCAGACTTGCAGCTGCTAACTGGGCAGTGGTTCAGGAGACGATGCTAAAAGCAAAATAAAGTATGAGACTTAGTGGCTATAATCAGCTCCAAATTTCCCTTAAAACATCTCTAACTTTCCTTGCGGTAGTTTCTTTTCCCATTCACAGAGTTTCTGCTTCTTACTTTAATCTGATTATGTGAGGACACTAAGATGCCTGACGCAAAGGACAAGGCAGAGGGATTTTATCTGAGCCACCATCACACACAGGAGCTTTTGGCTCAAAACTCTAGAAAAATAAAAAGGTTGGAAGCAGCTATGAGTAAATTCGAGAAGAGAACTGGATGCTTAAAGATAGGAATTGAGGTGAGCAGAAACTCAGAAATCCGTAAGTGCAGCCTGAATTGTAAAAGAGAGAATGCAGGGAGAGACCAAAGACAGGGAAATGGAAAGGTGAAAGGCAAGAACTTCAGTAGAGCTGGGTGCTCAGCCTAAGCTCAGTGTTGTTCTTGCAAACTGGCCCGAGGGTGTAGTAGTCCACAACAACAGCAGTTATTTCTCTCCCACGGTACAAGTCTATTCCGGGTTGACAGCCACTTGGTGTTTATTGCCTCCACTCCAGGATCCGGGCTGACTGCAAGAGAGGCCACCATGGGGGTTTTAGAGGGAACAGAGAAAAAGCAGAGGACAAGCAAAACTTCACAAGGGACACAGGTCACTTCTGCTCACACTCCATATGCCAGAGCTAGTCATGCGGCCAAACCAGATCGTTGCAGTGGGAATGTATATTTTGCACAACTCTCTAACAGCCTGTAATAAATAAATATGTTATAGCATTTGCAATGGGAAAAAAGCAGAAGCAGTTCCCCCCTTTTAACTGTATTGCATAAGGTACTTTGTACCACAACCTTCTTTCTAGGGTTTTCTAATGTTTTTCTCATAAGACCATGGGTATGGGTTTTATGGAAGGAGGGTTGCAGAACAAAGTATTCTGACCACATGCTATCAAGGACATGTGGCTCATCACTAATGATTTTAACTGTAAGGTAGGGCTTACACAATGTATCCACTGGGCAGTGAGTTGGCATTTTGTCTTGTTTTATTTTGCCTTGTTGTGTTCTATGGAAGGAGGTGGCTATGTACAACCTACCCTTGAGGAACATGGATTCCTCCACTGCGCTTAGGGTGTTTTCCTCATATTATAGATGAAGAATCCGAAATTTAGGGAATTTAACCCTAGCCAATGTAGGGCCTGAGTACCATCAAGATTAATACTCAAGTTTTTCTGACTTACTAGATGTATGTATTTTTCAACGCTCCACAAAGAAACACAGAGTAGGAAAATGGTTAGAAAAATAGATCTGTCTCTTGGTTGCTCCAGTGAAGTGTGGCAGGAGCAGGATACTTGTGACCTCGTTCACCAGATGAAGGATTCTTTGACTTGCTCTTCCCAAATGTTGGGACTACAGCTTAATAACTCTTTGGTTACAGAACTGTCTATAGCATGGACTAATTATTATTCTATCTTTCTGAAAACACAGCATTACTGTATGCCTTGACTCCATTCTAATCATAAGGTATCATTTAAATGGAAAACCAAGTCCACAAGTAGCACTGTAAGCAGAGTGTAAAAGATGTTGATGATTTAATCTGCACTGCTTTGAGCTGGAGTTAGCTTCTCAGCCTGTTTTCATAGTTTCCTTACAAAGGAAAAGGCTTGTTCCTTCCACGGAAACTGTGGACGAATAGGAAAACTGTTACCAAGGCTGAGCAGCAGAGTAGCTGAAATGGTCTGTGTGTGATGTATGAGAAGCATGCAGTGATTTTCCTTCTTACCATGGAGAAATCATTAATGCTGGAGTTTGAAATTATGTTTGGGACCCATGTCAATTTTCTTTTGAAATGTCTCTGACTGTACTGTTCAAGGACAAAAATGACCATGTAACCATATTAATTTGTGTTTTATGAATTAGGATCTGATCTTTCTTCCAACAACAGTAAAACAAATAAAACTGCACAGAATGTATAAAGGAAAAACAGAATTTGAAAAACATTGTTTCCTATAAAGAAGAGCTCAATTCATTTCCATAAATGGAATAGAGCACATGGTTTCTGAGTCATATAGTTAATTATAATTATATGATGGCCTCAAATATTAGCTTAAATCTTCTAATGTACAGTGATTTTTAAGTAGACGAGGCTCTTTTGGCTGGCCATCAGAAAATTGAGTTATTCCCCATTGTTTTTCATACTGTCGAGACATTTATATCTTTAGAAATTATTTCCTCATTCAATAGCTGAATTTAGCAAAGTTACTCTGTATACTACACACAAGCATTCAGCTTTTAGGATAAGAACTGTTTTGATTACCACTGTTTCCCAGAATTTAGTGCATCCTTGAATACCGCATATACTTAATAAATATGTGGTAAGTGAGACATCCTGGATGTTTGCTAAATAAATATTGAATGAAGGCTTCAAGAAAGAAGCATTGTGTAGGTTTCAGATAGTCCTTAAATGCATAATACATAAAATGAAAGGCTGGGTTTAAAGTTCATGTCCATGAATTTCCTTCAACTTACAATAACAGCTTTTAAAAAAATGAGACCAAAGTTTGAAAGGTGAAACTAAAAGACAGACTTCTCAGCTTGGTCACTGGCACTGGAAATAATTGTCTGATCACTCAGCTGTTGTATTACCAGAAATTATTTTCTTTTTCATAGATCACTATGATTATATTTTTATATGAAATAACAAAATTAAAAATGGGTGCGTAATGCTGGTGAAGGAATGCGAAGATAGCTACTCTCATCTTCTGCTGATATAATAATACTTGACTCAACTTTTATGGAAAATAATTTGAGAATATGTACATCAAAGCAACTTGAAGAGTTTATAGCTATTGTTTCTAATCTAGTAGTTATGTTCCTAAGTGTTTATCTAAAGCAAATAATCATGACTGGGGCATAACTTTAGTGATACAGTGCTTGCCTAAAATGCATGAAGTCTTGGGTTATGTCCCCAGAACTGCAAATAATAATAACAATAATAAAAATAACAACAACAATAATAGAATATTTAGTGACACTTTTGAAGATCTAGGGAGGTTTTTCTATGAGAATATTAAAACTTTTGAAACAACTTCAATGGCTAATAATAGAGGACTTTATAAATAAGAAATATTCACTCTAGAGAACACTGCTGTCCTTAAGATGAACTATTTATATATAGAGGCTGGGTGTTGAAGCCTAGTTTTTCTACTTTCAAATTCAGTGACCTTGAGCAAAAGTGTTATTTAATTTAACTGTGTTCTGTTACATGTGGTGCATATGGTCTAATGCAGGGAGGCAACTTGTGCAAGGCTTATTACTTAACAGGATCAGAATTCTGACTACTTTCTAACTTCGATTTCCCACAGTCAATCACTTTAGGTTTTTAAAACTGACCATAATATTTCTTCCATTCTTTCACCAGTCTAAAAATGGAGAAACAAACAAGCCTGATTGTTTTCAGTCTTAGGCATTATTTGTTGACTTTCTGGTACTGGAAATTATAATTTAGCTTTCTTAGTCTCTCTATTTCTAGCACACACACACACACACACACACACACACACACTCACACATACATATCCTTATTCATTCTCCTTTGTTTCCAACAGAATAATAACACAATTTTGATTGCAACATTATAGTGCTTATAGTGTCATTACATATGAAGATGAGATAGTGCTTACACATATTGGATATTATATTACTATTTTTTGAATAGATTTTGTCTTTCCTTTCTACATTACTTTTTTCCCTTTTTGTGTGTTATTATGTATTCATCATTTGAAGTCTTTTATTCACAAGCCCTTCTCTATTTGTGCAAACATTTTCAATCCACTAATACAGTATACATTGAGCATATGTTCTGTGCAATTAAGAAAATCTTCCAAAGGGTTTGCCCTGACCACATTAAATGCAGGTTGAGGCCTAATAATTATTTTGGAGTATTATCCCATGACTGTTGTCTTAGTTACTCTTCTCTCATTGCTGGGACAGATACCCAACACCCAAAATGAGAGAAGGAAAGCTTTATTTAGCTCACAGTTATTGGAGCTTTCAGTCCATACTCAGCACTGAGCTGGCTCCAAGGCAGAGGGGCATATAGCATAGCAGCAGTTCATGGTGGCAGGACAGCAGTAACATGGTGACATAGGCAATTGATCAACCAGGTCAACAGAAAGAGTCTGTCTGTCTCTCTCTCTCTCTCTCTCAATATGCTACATTCAAGCTCTCTGCCTCAGCCTATTAACCTCAGACCACACCCATAAATGCCAGCAGTACTCAGACCCGTAATACCACCAGTACTAAAACACCTAATCCCAGTGGAGCATGAGTCAAGCCTCAAACTCTAGAAGTCCCCACCCCATGATTTCATGAAGCGTTGGGAGACATAAACCATAATAATCATTTTGGGATTCTTTTTATATTTTGGATTCTATCCTGGATTCTAGATCTTTCTTTCTCTTGGCTTTCTTCTTTGTTCTGGCAGAACACAGTTTCCCAACAAAATACATGAATACAATAAAATGTTTGAGACTGTGCATATCTTTTGTACTGTTATAGTTAATAGCTAGTTGAATATAGAATATCAGGCCAGAAATCATGAAAACTCAGAATTTTGAAGGTTTTTATATATTTCCTTCTTTCTTCTAAAGTTGCTAGTAAAAGACTCTGAGAGAAAGCCTAACATTTTCTTACCACTGTTCATCAGTGATACCTGCAAATGTCTTTATGTTTGTCATCTTGTTTAATCTCATCAATCGATTCTCCTTTTTTAAAATGAGCAGGTTGTGACCAGGGTTGCCATAACTTTCCAGGATTTTAGGGCTAATGTGTTGCACGAAATCAGTGAGCCAAAAAAAAACATAAGAAGACTTTATTAACATAGCCTCAGACTACTCAAGGAGCTTAGTCCGAGTCTAAGTGAGTCTTGAGCCAAAGAAACTCCTCACCATTATTGAAGGCAGAAAACAGGATAAGGAATGTGCCTAATTAATTTGGTATAAACAAACTACAATCTGTATGGCCTTCCCATCCACCAAACTCTAAGTTCATACAACACTAGCCAGTAACATCCCAGGTGAAGGATCAAAGAACAGATAAGGGCCCTTCCAGGAAAAGCTATTATCTGCGATCTTGCGTTCCATTTTGCCAGAATTTACAAGAGACACCAGGTCTCTTTAGTCTCTGTTTCTCGTTCTTTGCTACTGGGCACAGCAGGCTTCTGTCTCATACTGCTAATGATTACATTGGGTAGAATTAGAATCCAGGTGACTAAGAGCTTGTGATACTGGTCTCCATGCCTTGCCACCATATTGATCATAGACCCTGTCAACAGCATGTGAATATGTTACTGGCTGTTTTTTTTTAATTATTTAACATGCAAAATGTTGAAATTTCACAATATGGTGTCTTGTGATGGCTCATTTTTTTATTCATTATCATGAAACTCAGCGGGTCATTTTCTTCTGAATTTGCTGTGCTTCCTTTACGGATAGAGCTCTTGGTGTTTTCTGCGATTGTCTCCTCCTTTCCATTGTCTTTGTTCCTGTTCCTTGATTTCATGGAAACATCCCACCAACTATCCTTTGCTTTGCTTGTTCTATTTTCCATTACTTGGTCTTCTTGCTCTACTTTGTATAAGACTTCTCAACTTTATCTCCCGAATTGCCTACTGAATTTTCATTGTTGCTGTCATATTTTACTAAGATCTCTTCATTTCTCTCCTTTGAGTGTACTTCTCTAAAGTATTTTCACTTTATTCTTCCATAGGTTTATTTTCTCATGGTCTCATAGGTCATTTCTCATGAATATATCTCACATATTCATATTCACATCAATGAGAATATTTTGATTCTAGCTGCTGGCTTATTTTCATGTGTATTTTATCTGTGAGCTATCTAGTGGTCATAAGCTATTTGCATTTGAAAGCTAACTTTGTGTAGATTGGGGAAGCTTGTTGGCTGGACATCTGTATTGTATTGCTGCACTGCATTGCTGGAGAATTTGTAAAGTCTGTACTTTTTAGTTTTCCTCTTGCCTGAAAGGGAAGTATTTGTCAAAATTTTGGAAATCAAACAGAAAAGAGCTGATGTACATGTGGAACCTAATTTTCCTGTCTTTGAAGTGTTGCTTCTGCCTTGACCTTCAAAGTCCTACTACCTCTCATGTAAAGGATCTTAAGTATGATCTCTCCTGCTAATGTCCAGGATCCTGTCTACAGGTAAGGAGAAGTTCCTGAGTTTCAGATCTGGGGTCTGATGAGTTGGTTTTTACATGGTGTTAGCTTTCTTGGATTTATTTGGTCAATTACACATGTGCATCTGCTTTGTCTTGTTCTTGGCCTTAGTGCTGGGCTTTTTCAAGGAACCTCCATCCCTATTATTTCAGTGGAGTTTTAGGAGGTGACAAAAGCCAAGGCAAGCACCCTATTGGTCATGACTCTGTCTGGGTCTATAGGGTGAATATCAAGGAAATAGCAATAGCTCAGTCCCACAAGTGACACCTGGCCACCAGTAAGCATCATGGAAACTGTCCATGTACACGACATACTAGAACTTTGTGTGATATCCTAGGCCCAAAATATTAGAAGTTCTGGTCATATATTTGTAATTCTCATATTTATGTTATATTTTATTCCTAGTAATTCCTAGTTTATTCCTAGCAATTCATGGAAACTTTTTCTTAGTTGATATCTTTGTATATATTCACCTATTCAAATACTATGCAAGTACTCTGAATTGATTACAGATTCATACATGTGATACACAACATTATGTCCTCTAATTTGGAATCATGATTTGATTTGAAATTTGGAATATTGCTTTGAGATATTTAATTTAATTTTAATTAATTTTCTGAATATTATTTAATTATACTTTTTGTTTTGTGATTCATTCTGTATGTCTGACTTACAATCTATTTATAAGACATGGTATGATATTTTCTCCTAGTATTAGAAACTAAAAAGAAAAAAAATATATGTATACACAAGGATCCATATATATAGGATAGATATATAGCTACTCTGTCTTTGTTCATTGAGAATAGAATTTGTAGTAATATTTTGTTTAGACAAGATATCAGGTCTGCACCTTTTCCTCTGAATAACTACTATAAAAACAATAATGTGCATGGTATTAGTTGTAACCATCCTGAGAACTTGTTTTGAAACTGTTTCATTGCTATATTTTCCTTTTTTCTCATTAAAACGAATAAAAAAGAACTATTTAAAGTAAAATACACATGGATATAAATACGTGGGCTTTACCCACGTATTAATAAGAATGATGGTATGAATTCACCTAATGGAGGCTTAATAATTTCATTATTCTAATTTCATATTTAGATTTCAGCCATTCCTTTAAAAATTTGTATTATAATCAGTAGTGTAAGACTTTCTATGAATTAGAGAGTGTATAACTAAATGAAAATATCAGAATATTAAAAAAAAAGAGCATTTGTGGCACAGGAGATGGGTGTGTTACCATTCTCAATTGGTACCTTCTGCCTAAGTGCTTTAAGCTTCAGTCTCCTCCTATGTAAAATTAAGGTAATCATACTTGCCTCTTAGGGTTGATATAAGGATTGAAAGATGTTTAATGAGACAAGTGAACACCAACTTACCCTATGTATAGCACATTAGCCGTTATTAATGCATATGAACATGGTATTTTAAGAACTGAAACATACTCAGATTAGCTTAAGTAAAAGTTGTGTTTAGAGGAAAGATACTGAGCAGAACCTCAGAATCTACCTTGAGGAAAACAGTAAAGTCTCCTCGCAATTGGAAATGCCTCTAGCAACTATTTTTCTCTCTTCTTCCACAGAGTCTTTGTGTCTTGCCTCTGTGGCTTTCGCTGTATCAGCTCCACCTGCTTGTTTCCACTGATTTCTTCAACCTATTAAATATGTCCAAAGCTGAAAATGGCCTCAAGCTCCAGTACAGATCGCTGTATGCTGACTTCTTTTCTCCCTCTCAATTCCATTTATTTCTTTAATGAAAAGATTGGCAGATTGGCCTTGCTAAAGAGAGCTAATCCCTGGCCCAGTTAGCCTGAAGTGGGAACATGTGGTGCCAGTGTTACCTCCTGTAGGTTTCAGGTGAGGATGCTATCAAATTTATTATATGTAAACATTTACAGTGTAGGTGTATGTTAATATGTGTATATATATCTATGTAAATATATACACTTTGGAGGAGGTTGAGTTCAATGAGAAAACGTTTATAAAAGCTTAAGCATTGTTTGTGCTCATAGTAAATTATTTAAATATTTTATGTTACAGTAAAACAAAGTGTTAGAGAAAAATTCACTGAAACATTAATTGTGGGTTGTGGGATGATTTTTTTTTTATTTATATGGCTCAGTATGGTGGTTTTTATAAATGTGCATTTCTTTTTCTATATAACCATAATTTTATAAGCTTACTAATGCAAAAAGAAATGCTTGTATGAAAGCGCAAACATTAATTTGAATTCATTTTCCAGCTAACTATATCTTCTATGGTTGGCATCTTGAAACAGACTTTCTAAATATCACTTTTTTAAAAAAATTACTTTTTTTCAGTTTGCTTGTTATACTAGAATTGGGAAACCCGAGAGTGCCTGGACTTTGTGGTGTATTTGAAAAGTGGAATATTTTTTGGACACCAAGTCTGACTGCACAGTTCAGACTCACAGTGATCCTCCTGTCTCAGCCTCCCCTGCACTGGTCTTACCCGGTAGACAAGACCATTCCTGGTTCTGGGGCTGGCATGGCATTGTACTTATCAGGCAGGTGTTTAGGCCACCAAGCTATCTCTTCAGCCCAAAATGTTTGATTTTTTTAAATTACATGTGCCTGTGTACTTTCTAACTTACTGAATCATCAGAAAAATACTCCCAAGAGTTGAAATATAGAAAAATATCTGCACCTAAAATCTTCGCACCAAAATCAGTTCAGATAAAATACAATATGATTAACAAATGTAATGCGTTATTGCTATCATTTTCTCTGGTACCCTGGTAACTTGTTATCATCTTAAATGCCATTTTCCTTTTCAAGACAACCTGCCATATTTTGCTGATGGGACAGCATACTTCAAACCTAGATTCTCACAGCTAGAAAGGCAGAATAAGTCATCTTTTTCAAAATCAGAATTTTTCAGGTGAAAAGATACAGCCAAGAATTTTTCATGGAGTAATGAAACTAGTAGCCTACAAACAATGGTGTTAGCCTAAAACCCCACAGGTGATTTCAATTTGACACGTTTTTCCACTGTGAGACTCTCCCAGTTCCCTGTGCTTCGCTCATCATAAATTTCCAGGTCGTTAACTACTTTGTTAAATAAGATTGCTATTGAAGTGCCTAGGAAGTCAGAGGCGATCCCTCTGGTACCAGTGGAGTGCATAGGTAAAATCTCAATTTGCAGACTCATTACCGAGCAAGTATCTCAGTACTATAACTGAGAGAAGGAAAGGTCAGCTTAGACTACTCCTATCTATTTTAGGGAGGGAAAACAACAGCAACAGCAATTCCTCCATTATAGAAAATAGGTTTGCTTTTCAAATTTGGCACTATGACTCATAACTCATGTTTCCTTTGTGATTTGCCTTCTGGGAAACTCAGCACACAGCTGTGAGCAAACAAGTAACGGTACTTCAGCGCTGTTTTTCAAAATAATATTACCTCCCATGTCATTTTCCAACCTTCATTTTCCTTTTAAATTTGCTTTCTTAGCTATATATTCTGAGTGACATTGTTTCATAAATCACCATAGGATTTTCTTGGAATAAGACAATACATAAATAAAAAGTAAAACAATTTCACATGCTCTTTTCAGTATACCTGCTGGCATCAATTTTAATAAGATCTTGTTGTGTTTTATTGATAGTCAAGTTTATTTAATATGCCTTAATCAATGTACATTGTGGAAAGGCTCTGCATTACCCACTGTGAAGTTATAAAACATAAAATGAATTAATCTTAAGACTTAAAAGCTCATTTTGCTGTATCAACATTTGTCCTTAAATCATTTTTTAGCTCAGTGCAACCCATAAAATATTTTCTTGTGATATTTGTCTCTGCAGGATATTTGTAATCAAAACAAAATGCATATGCAGCACGCTGGCACATGTATGGCTCCGAAAGTATTTCCTTATGGTTGCAAGGGACCCTGCATGTTTTATCCTGCTGAACTTCCTTGCAATGAATGAGTGGAAACTGAATTCCACAGAGGTCGTGTGACTTGGCCACACAGACACATCGGGAAGAGCTGTTGACTGACTGAACTGGAAGGCCGAGCCACTCCTTTTCAGTCCAAGGTGTGCTTAATTATAAATCGTTGCAGCTTTTAGGTTTTAGGAATCAATAGCACCTCTGCTCACAGCGACGCAGAGCTTCTTACGAAGCTGACCTCATCCTGTTCTGTCCCTTATTCGTACTGAATATCAACAGCTGAGAGAAGGGAGGGAGGGAGGCTCCTCTATTGCTGGAATGGCCCTGAATTGTAATTACAGCCCCGGTTTCAATTTCTGGGGTCTAGAATTCCTCATGGCCTTATCTATTATATATATATAACTTGTCTGGGTGCTTTGACTTTGTATAGAGAGACTTTTCAGAAAATTCCTTTTATACTTCAGTTGTAATCTTATTTTGTACATGGATTTAAAGGACACAATTAATTTATTTATTGTATTTGGCACAGGGTCTCACTATGCAGCGGGGACTGCTAATGATCCTCCTGTTTTCAGCCTTCCTAGCACTGAAATTATAAACAAGTGCCACCACACCCCAACTTAATGATAATGACTTTTTTTTTTTTTTTTTTTTTTTTTTTTTTTTTTTTTTTTTTTTTTTTAGGGAAGGGTCTACAGGGTGTTCAGGGTCTCACTCCTAAATCGAACTCGTAGTCCTCCACCTGTTTATAGCCTCGCAAGAGCTGGGATTACAGGCACACCACCAAACCCAGTCTTAATTGCCTTCTCAGTGTGCCCCAGGGGCGGGGCCAGCACACAGCAGGCCTGGGGATTGAACCCCTGGCCCCTGCACCTGCTTGCAGGTGCTTTAATCCACTAGGCTATTTGGCAGGTCCTTAACTATTTGTCTCGCCCAAAGGTAATGATTTTTACAAGTAAGGTAGATGTAAAGCTAAATCAGAAATACAAGTGTGCAGATTCAGAGCAGAAGAAAAAAAATCTATCAATCATAATTTTTCTTTGAATTAGAAAACTAATACTAAGATGAAAATCGGTTTCATGCTTTTGAATTGCCTAAATCTAGCATTGCACACTTACATCTAATCCCAGCTCCTAACTTTCTCCTTCACACCCCGGACGAAGCACCCAAGCCTAGCGCTTGGCCTTCAGAGGTCATCGATAGCTCTTCCAGCTGTGGCTGGGGCCCACAGAATCCTTACTGCCCTCTCGCTTCCTCTCTTTCCCCCACACATTGCTGCGGATCTTGAATACATGCCCTTCCACAAAGCTCTCCTGTTACTCTCTAAAAACTCTCATTTCATTTTCTAAATATTTTCCTAAACACAAAAAGATCTTAATAAACCTTACTCCATTGGCCCCCTACAGCTGACGGCCTCGTTTCCACTCTTGCACCTCCTTCCTTGCCTCCAGCTCATTCCTCTCCATGGCAGCTCTGTAGAGCACATTCAGACCAAATCGTTCTACTCTTCTCCTCTGTGGCTTCTTCTAGTCTTTTTCTTGGCCATATGCGATCTGACCCCCATCTGCCTCACCACTCTCGGCTTTCTATCATTCTTCTCTTGCTTCATTCCTCAACCCCACTGGTTTCCTATTAGTATATTTATTTATTTATTTACTTACTTATTTATTTATATTTGGTACAGGATCTTGCTACATAGCTTGAACGCATAGTGATCCTCCCATCTCAGCCTCCCCAGCACTAGGACTACATAAATGTGCCACCCTACCCGATTTTGGTGGCAGGCCCAGCCCCAGATTCCTGGGCCAGCACAGTATGTGGTACTGGGCAGGGATCAAACCCTGGTCCTTGTGCTTGCCAGGCAGGCACTTAGACCACTGAGCTATCTCCCCAGCTCTCTTATTTCTTTTTTAAATGACACACTTATTCCAGAATCTACGTCTGCCTTTGTTAGCTCCTCCGTCTGGCATGTGCTTCCTATGGGTCTGTATAGAGGCTCTGTTTTCAATTCATTCCTGTCTGTCCTTAGTGTTAAGTTCTTACCAGAGGGGCTCCTCATTCTATTCAAAGTCTGGCATCTTCTCCTCCTGCGTGGTGTTTCTTCTCTCTGCTTTTCTCTTCGGAGTGGCTTCCCTTCACCGGTGTTTCTAATCTGTCTCCCCTGCGGGATCTGAGCTTCACCAAGAGCAAGGAGGAAAGGCCTTGTTCTCTGCTCCATCCTTAGTGCTTACAGCAGCCACTAAACAATAGATGCTTCAAGTTATAAAGAAGTAGTAGTCTGTAATTAGAAATAAAATATATACTTTTGCCTAAGAAGGAACCAAAACTCCCATCACAGACTGAGAACATTCTTCAAAGTGCAGCTTTAACAAAGGAAAAAGAAAAGAAAAAAGAAATGAGCTGTCAGGAGAATTGAGAAGTTAAATGAAGAAAGTGAAAGCAGAGCTGAGCCTGGAGCTTGACCTGTGACAAAGCTTTACAGAGACTGAGGAGAACAGAAATAATGGGAGCAGGAAAATAGGCAGAAACTCAAAGTAGGAAGGTCAATGAAAGGCAGTTGCTGTTTTACAGATGGCAGAGTACCAGGGAGGACACAGCTGCCTGATTACCTCTGGACTACCTGGCTCCTGACCCAGGGCCGCCAAGGTTAGGGTTCCTCTGTACCAGAGCTTCAGGAACACTTCAGTGAGGAGGGTAGGCAGGTTGGCGGGCAGGTCTCTGTTGAAAGTGGGCTGCAGAGGTCGCCTGAGAGGGAAAGGGAACAGCAAGAAGCATGGGATGATATGGCTGGTAGTATCTAGCTCTGTATTATTGGAAGATTGACATGTTCATGGGGAAGACAGTGCAAACAGAAAGGCATGCGAGATAGAACTCAAACTGTTTTCAAGACTGGGTTGACGAGGAAAAAATAAGATTGGGTTAACTAGAAACGGAAATGAGGTTAATTCAACCATATCCATAGAAAGAAGCGAGATGAACTGATAAAGGGAGGAGAATGGGCGGGGTGTTCACAGGGATGTGCATACGAGTTGACCTCATGCTAATGATGTTTTGAAAGGAAAATGAAGTTAAATCTGAAAGCGCATGACAAAATAGCATTCACCCGTGTGCACATGCTCACACCTACAGCACACCACACATGAGTATGTCTACCTGGGCTCCATGAAGGCTCCCAGGAGAGTGATCTGATAGTGCTGTGACTTTGAAGGCAGAATTTCTGCGCCCTAGCCCCAGCCATATTGCAAATTAATTGAGTGATCCTACTTGAGTCCTCTCACTTCTCCAAGCCTCACTCCCTCATAGCTAGAAAGAGAAGACCTAATTAGATGGTTCCAGAAGTCTATTAACATGGAAACAATTCCTGTACTATAATTCTTGCTATTGATTTGGGGCAGTAAACCCCAACTGCAAAACAGATCCTGAAGATTGACTCATTCCTGCATTTCACTTGTATTTAATCAAATGTCACTTATTCTTCGTTCCTCTGTCCTTCATTCAACAATATTTAGTGATTGCTACAGAGGCCAGGAAGCACTGTTGGAGATTCTGCTGGGCATGTAAAAGAACCCTTCAAGTGTTCAGTGATAATCCTTTGCCAGAAGATTTGGACATTGCCATTTTTAAGGGCTCATTTTGTGTGTGTGTGTGTGTGTGTGTGTGTGTGTGTGTGTGTGTGTGTGTGTGTGTGTGTTTGTGGGACTGGGGTTCAAACTCATGGCCTTGCACTTGCCAGGCAGGTACTTGTGCCTTGGAGCTATCTCCCCAGCCCCAGGGCTCATTTGTTTTTATGACTTGAGTGAGACTAATTTAGTCAATAGCAATAGGCTCACTTATTAGCCAGCAGGCAGATTTGTATGGATACAGTACTTGTTTATTCTTGTGAATGACACAGGAATGATATTTTTGTGAAGTTTATACGTGGAGATATAAAAAACTATGTATACATTCCCTCATCCTTGCAAACCATTGCATTCTGTTAATTGCACTGTTACTTACAGAATATGAAGATGATAGTCTACAGCTTAGCACCGCAAGCTGGTGCATAGCACTGTCTCCAGAAGGCTCCATGCGGGCTTGGACTAAAGGGCGCTACTGCTCATGAGAGCAGCCTTGGTGCCCACATTAAGATGAATCTGCTGAGTGGCTCACAAGAGCAGAGCCTCCTCCTGGGAAGGTAAACAGTGTGTTAGATCCTCTTCATAGGTTGCTCAGTGCCGAGGCCCATTTGATGGCAAATGAAGTCATTTCTACTTTTTCCTTTCTCCCCTGGAGGAAGGTCTCCAGTATTTGGAGCCACTTTCAGCTGTTCTTTGTGGCAGTTTGTCTCTACATGCCTCTGATTTGCCACCAACTCATTCCATTCATTCAGTCAATTTTGCCAGAACTCTACGATTGCTTCATTTGTGGCTTTTATTATCAGGAAACCATTCAAGCAAGGTTGCTTTGGTTCCAGAATGTATACCTCCTTTTCAAAGAATGAGGAAAAATAGCAAAAAATTGACCTGTGTACTGTCATTCAAGGCAAACCTCTGAGAGCACAAACACATTTGTTTCTACTCTGCTCCACCTACTCACCCATGGCTCTGTGGTTTTAAAGAAACCTCAAGTTACATAAGAAGTCATTTTAATTTGTCTCACTTAATAAAATGAAATATACAATTGAAAATAGGTGAACTTTAATTCTGGTATAGAGTGTATATATTTTTTTTTTATTAAAGACTCTTAAAATAACATTTCTTTTTTTATTTTTTATTTATTTATTTTTTTTGTCTTTTTGAGACAGGGTCTCGCTATGCAGTTCAAGCTGGCCTTGAGCTCACTTTTGTAGCCCAGGGTGGTCTCGAACTTGCACCAATCCGCCTGCCTCAGCCTCCCGAGTGCTGGGATTAAAGGCGTGCACCACCACGCCTGGCTAGACATTTCTTTTTTTAAAAAAAAAGGTTTATTTGTTTATTTATTTCATATAGGGTCTCGCTGTGCAGCTTGGACTCATAGTGATGACTTGTCTCAGCCTCCCCATCGCTGGGATTACAGGCATGTGCCACCATCAGCAGTTTCAGTGGCGGCACAGCATGTGGCACTGGGAATCGAGCCTCGCCCTTGAGCTTGCCAGGCAGGTGCTTAGAATGCCAAGCTGTCTTGCCGGCTCCGGAATAGCATTTCTTAATGGAAGCTATAAAATGTTGCTAGTTGGTTTTGTTTTCAAGGAAGGAGTTACTTTCCAGCTGCAAGAAATGCAGATAACATAGATTCTCCATTCACTGCCTTTTCAGAATCTACCTCAGTTGTAGAAGGCTAAATGCTATTCCCAGGGACCTCAAGAGTCTGGACAATGGATGTGTATTAAAAGAGGGCCCTTTAGGCCTGGGGAGATAGCTCAGTAGAATAAGTGCTTTCCTTGCAAGCGCAAGGGCCTGAGTTCAATTCCCAGTTCCGCAAAAGTAAATAAATAAATAAATGTCATTTAGTTTTTCATTACCTTTTTAAATTTTTTTTAAACAAACATTTACTTGAGAGCGAGTATAATAACTGATATGACAGTAGAGGTACTACACATTTAGAAGACCAGAATGATAAGTATTCCAAGCATGGTTTTAATATTACACATTGCTGTTCTCAGTGTATGTCTTAGTTACTCTCCTCTCATTGCTGGGACAAATACCCACCATCCAAAATGAAAGAAGGAAAGGTTTATTTAGCTCACAGTTAGCGGAGGTTTCAGTCCATCTCTCCAAAGCAGACAGGCACATGGCAGAGAGCAGCAATTCATGGCGGTGGAACAATTGCAGCACAGGCAACAGATCAACAACAGCAACAGAGAGTCTGTTTCTCCGTCTCTCTTCATATTACATTCAGGCTCTGCTTCAGGCTATCAGCCTCAGGCCACACCCATAATCGCAGCAGTACTAAGATCCATAATTCCAGTAGATCATGATTTAGTCTCAAACTCCGGAAGTCCCTGCCCGATGACTGCCCGATGAGGGGAGCAACCAGACACAAATCACAACACTGTAGCTGCTTTCTTCACATATATCAGCATATATAGTTAGTCAGGCTGAGAATTCTCCCAATTAGCTGCTAGTTTCAAAACCCTGATGGAAATGCTTAGGACCATTGTCTTAACAGTTTTGTGTCCATAAATGTATGGCTTTGCCCCTGCCATGTTTACTAACTTCTCTCCTTGCTCTCTCTGTTGCTTAATCCTTAAGTTCTCACCTTCCATTTCACATTTTTATTTCTTCATTTGGGCCCACATGCCACTGGGACGCTGATGTACTCAGACTCCTCAGG
>PVJA010006162.1:20467-74887 GCA_004027025.1 Myocastor coypus
GTCTCGAACTCGCATCAATCCTCCTGCCTCAGCCTCCCGAGTGCTGGGATTACAGGCGTGCGCCACCACGCCCGGCTTCCTTTCTATGTTTTTCTCAGTGAAAAGGATCAGCCAGAGTTCCAGAGGATCTGCTACACACACTATATAGAGAAGAAAACACAGGAAGTATGAGGGCTGGACTGTAACAGACACAGAAACAAACATGCTACTAAGGAATCCGTCTCTGTCTGCCTGCAGAAAACAGATTATCAGACAGCTGCCAACCCCTGGCTTCTTCAGAGGTTTCCTCAACTACAAAAAATCAGGGCTTCACTTCTTCCCAGTGGCTGGCTCTCAATAACTGCACAACGTGGAGCTAGTGGGCCTGTCAGTCCATGCTTTAGAGATTCCATAGGGCTGGCAAATACTTTGCCATCCTGCATCCTGGTGTAAAATATTTATTTGCAAAATCTTACTCTTCCATCTTCAGTTTCTGTCACAGACATTTTACTAAGTCTATCACATGATCTGCTTCTGGGGACTACCTGTGGCACCTGCCACCACCACCAAGTACTCACATAGAGCAACTGGCTTCTAATATCACCTCTTCTCCTCTTATGCTAGTGGGATCGACAAGGTCCAAGCTTCTAGCAGTTCAGAGGTCTCATAGTCTGGGCATGGCAACGGTCAAGAAAGAAATTATTTCAGGGTACTTTCTAGCTCAGTCTCTGGCTCCATTAATGATATGAGAGACTTGGATATCTTGATGGATAGCTTGCTGCTTAGGCAATGAATAAATCTCTATAATGTTATGAGGGTAGTATCTTGTCAAAAAAATTTTAGAGCACATCCTTTATTAAAGAACAGAATGTTCTTTAATGTGTCTATTTTACAAACAGACGTTCATATGACATAATTACAGAAACTATATATTTAGAAACTTAAATGAGAAAGCTGCTATGACTGAAGCTGACTCAGTTTGAGGAGAGGGGATTTTAAAAAAAAAAAAAGGTATTTAGTACAGTGCCTACAGGGTCTCCCTACATAGATTGGACTCTTAATGAACTTTCTGTTTTCAGCCTTGCAAGCAGTGGGAATTCAGGCATGTGCCATCACGTCAAGTCTCAATTGCTGCTTCAGTGCACCCTTGGGGTGGGGCCAGGGATCAAACCCCAGCCACTGTGCTCTGCCTATAAGGAGAGAGGATTTAAAAAGCTAGCTTACTATTTCCCCCAAATAACCTAATTTTTTAAGTGCTTAAATTTCCACTTAACATCGTCTTCACACTAGAAAAAAACATCCTTTGTCTTCAACTACCTTAACCAGCCGTCCTTCCCATCCTTGTTTCTGGCATTTGCTCTCCTTGACCTGAATGCACGGTTCCGGAGACTGGTTTGAGTGCTGGCTTCACCCTAGGGCCAGGACAAGGACCAGGACGAGGTTAAGGAGGAGGGTGAGCAAGCCGGCTGGTTCAAATACTTCTGTGTGCAGCTGAGCATCACGCAGGTAGCAAGACTTCCACCCCTCTGAGATTTTCCATTTGTAGGAAAGACATTCCAAGTGAAGATAGAGGAGGCTGATGTCTTTATTTTTTCATCTCCATAAGGATACTTATGGGCACAGTCTTGCTAAGAAGCTTAAGCTCTGCTGTGAAGCTGATGTGAGAGCTTCCAGCAGAATGCAGGGCTTACAGAGCTGCTCACAATAGGGCTCCCTATTCATATGTATTTGTTCATTCATTCCTGCCCTTTGATCAGGTATATGAAGATGTGATAAATGTCCATATCTGAGCTCTCTTGTTGCAACTATCAGAGTGAAAAAGGGAGGAATCCTCCTAGAGGTATGATTTTCTTAAAACTGAGGCTGCTTAACCTTCACTGCTTTGCTCTAAAACAAGAGTCCCCAGTGATTCTGAGCTCTCTATTGTAAGCCTCCAATGTGTCACAGTTCTATAAAGGTCATAAAAATACTCTGACTTTAAATAAAAACCAAAAGACTTTCCATAGCTTTTGAGAGTTTGTATGGCACCTGAGATAATTAAATTAACAACATAAGATGTCAAGAGCTTGAAAAATCTAGTAATTATATATTTTTTTCTTGCCAGCTATTATTTATGATATGCCAGGAACTATATTCTGTCAATTCAACTACATATAATCCTGCGAGATAAATGAATTGATATTAAGAGAAATTAAATGTTACAACTAGTGTGAGGTTACACAAGTGCCTAGCAATATATTACTGTAAAGTTAATGCAGTTCAGTCATCAGCTCTTTCTCTTGCATGATGAATTATTTTTAAGAACTGTAAGAAGCCCTGGAGTTGTGTTTACATGGTCATGTTTGTTGCAAATTTGTAGAAGGGAAGCATTTTAGCAGAAATGATGTTTCTCTTTCCAGACCATCTTCATTGCTATCATATTCCCTCTCAGGGTATTGGAATGATGTGCACATTGTGGGGAGGGGCTTAAGGGCAACTTCAGTTGGAGAAACTCTGCAACCAATTTGAGTTTCAGTTGCATACTCACATTAGACTAAGTTTTTGAGAACTGCCCCACGGTAGGAATTTACCACATGACAACAAAGTGTAGGATCAGAAGTTGTAGCACAGTATACCTGGCCTGTAACTCCCAGCATGGGTGCATGCAGGTAACTGCAAAAGGAAGAAGCTTCACTTGTGGAGGACTAAAAGCCAATCTATAGGAAATGCTTCCAAGGCTCACAGTTCACACCTGGGGGATGCTGGGTCAAATTTTCTCAAAGCTGACAACAATTTAAAAAATCTCTACAGTCTGATATTATCAGTAATGACTTATGACTATGATTATCAATAATGACCCAAGGACACATTTTTAAAATATTAATAGTAAAGATTATACTAACTGTACTTTAAAAATGATTAAATTATCTTTCATTTCTTACAACAGGAAATGACCAGGCAAGTGCATTATTATTTGAAGTGACTTAAGAATTTGTTGTCAAAGCAGGTAAGAAAGAAGGAAAGTAGATCTCATGGCCATTAGGCAGTTAGTTGATAAAATATTCAGTAGAGATTTAGTTATTTATTAACTTTCATTTTAAATTAATTTTACTGTTCAACATTATTGGTCAGAGTTGGGTGTGGTGGTGAATGCCTGTAATCCCAGCACTTGGAAGGCTGAGGCAGAAGGTATTGTGAGTTCAAGACCAACCTGGGCTACAAAGTGAGCTCAAGGACAGTCTGAACTGCATAGCAAGACCCTGTTTCCCAAAAAAATTATCCTACCCTGGAAAAATCCTTAGTTCCTGCTTTACAGAAAAATTAAAGGCAAATATCATGTTTGAGCTTCTCTTTCTCAACACTTTGGCTTTACAAGCTCTCATTTGTTCTTCCTGTCTCAGAGCAAAAGATTCCTTTATCAGACAATCCTTCAAGTATGACTTCACCTCTCCCTGTGTAATTCCACCCTTCCCAATATCTTTCTTCTTTATTTTTGGATGGGGCAGTAAATTGAGATTAAACCTAGAGCTTTTGTTTGAGTTATAGTCCGAAGCCTTTAAATTTTATTCGGAGATAAGATCTTGCTAAATTACTAAGGTGCTCAAGTAGACTGAACTTTTAATCTTCTTGTCTCATCTTCCTGTAGCACTAGAATTATAGGCAGGCTTGTAAATTCTATTATTCCTTCTCTATGAATTCTCCTCATATATCTAGATTATGCTTTCTATTACTTGAAATAATTAAATAACCTTCAATGGCATACTTGATGATTGGCAGTAGACCTTGCACCTTAAGGACATCAATCTTACCAATCCTAATTAATGACCAAAGAGCATGAAAAATTATTAGAGAACACTTCAACAGGTTTTGGGAGTACAGAGCAATACAAGGATATCTTTGTTACTTTATTTGTCCCTGAGATGCTTGTCTTAGCTCACTTTGTAGAGCTATCTAATCATTTTCAAAGGCTCCACCTATGAATGTATGATGTTTTGGAGAGTAACATCCAGACATAAACCACAACAGGGGGACTGCCCCAATCTCAAGACAACTGATGTTATGATAACAATTTCTCTAAGGGAGGTATGGTTATATCTATCTTTTTTTTTTTTTTTTAGGGGAGGTATAGGGAAAAGGAGGCCAGTGTGATTGGGTTTCCCCTCTAAGAAACATTGTTGGTGTCTGTTCATCCACAATATAAGAAAGAAAGCTGCTGGAGGAAGAGGAGTCCAACCAGCAAGGGTAACTAACTGGAAGGACATTTGGGTTTCATCTAATCCAGAGGCAATCAATCACAGAGGCAACCTTTGGGCTATATTCTGTTCACATGTGACAACCATCTGCACATACTGCATTATCCTATATATACAAAAAATGCACGAACACAGAAATATCTGATGAAGTCACAGAAATGTCAGCTTTTTATTTTTAAGAACCACTAGCATATTTGACAAGCTAGATTTCAGCATGACAACCTCAGAGTAGCAATGTGTAAGACTAAAACCATGCTTGGAACGCTTGTCATTCTGGTCTTTTAGATGCGTGCTGCTTCTAATGTAATTTCAATTATTGTATACTCTCTTTCAAGTAAATGTTTGTTTTAAAGGAAAACAAAGAAGGGTAATTAAGGAGAAAACAAGACAAGGAAAAATGCCATAGGATTGATCTGCTACAATTTATTATATGCTTAGATTTCTAAACTTCTGTGTAAAAAAAGTGTGACAGTTTTTTAAAATCACATTCTGTAGGGAGTTATTAGAATATCAATGATTGATGGAAAATTCTGGTTACATGTTAAGTTTAAGGCATTTAAATTCAGAAAGAGTGATGTTAAGCTCAAGTACCGATGTTATAGAGTAATAGTATCACTAAGCTTCTCTCCTGGAGGGTTGAAAACCTAAGTTTGCAGACCAAAAATTAGAGAAAAAGAAGGGCCACAAGGATAGCCAATATTTTGTCCCTAACCCTTCAAGGTCAGTGAAGACTCTGGACATAAGAGAACCTGTACTGTTAACATCCTATAATTCAGTGGTGTCCCAAATTTTCTGTTCAAGGAGATTATGGGGCCACAGAGGAAAGGGATTGGTGATGTATAGTATGCCTAAGGAGAGTCACCTAGAGGGGATTTGACTGACCTTTTCAGATACAAAAGTTACATGTTCTGTTATATAGATCTTGCTTTAACTTGGCCTTAACCACCCAGCAGAAAAGTATAACCACAAGGCATAAAATTAAAGCCAGATTAGTATGCTAAGTGGTAAAAGGCTTAAGCCAAAAACTTCTGACATTGCCAGTTGGGCCAATAATCCACTACTGTTATGGCACATTGGACTATGTATATAATTACTTTCTGTTAGTTCAATGAGAAGAAATATTTGTACCAATATTTGTACCAGAGTTAACCTTAAAATTATGTACAGCGTTTTGTAGATTTTTTGTCAGTGTTAGCCATCTAGATGAGTCACGGCCATTGCTTTGCTGTCTGTGAAAGCCTGAGAGGATGTTTTCTCTCAGGTGACTCTCCTTAGGCACATTATACTCACCAATCCCTTTCCTCTGTGGCCCCATAATCTCCTTGAGGAGAAAATTTGGGACACCACTGAGTTATAGATGTTACCAGTACAAGTTCTCTTATGTTCAAATATTTGTACTAACTATGAAGACAACAATGTGCATTATTTAAATAAAAATAAAAAAAGACTGCCCCCTTAGATGTAATATCCTTTCCAGCTCATCATCATCCAGGAGGCACTGACACTTGAATTTAGAAATTCTGGTCTCCTGCTCCCAGTACCACAAAGTACTAATGTAACCATCTGATATTACAAATGATCAAATTGAGACCCAGATAGTTTATGTAGTGACTCCAAGTTCATGTTGAATGTCATGTATTATTAGACCAAATCTCCCCACACCACATTGCTTTTCACAGTTGCTTGAACCCTAAATTTTTTTATATGCCTAAGCTATGGAATTACTATCAATGGAAGTAAAAATTCATGTATCACTTTTTGCCACTATTAGCTTTAGAATCATCCTCTTTGGATAATACAATTCAGTTGTGTGCCATGCAGATAAGTAGCCCCGACCGACTTGATTGTGTAACTTGCACTCCTGATGCCAGTATAAAACTCATTACCTTGTGAGAGGAAACAAACAAACAAACAAACCAAAAAACAGCCCTTGGTTTTCTTTCTTAGAAGTATCTATGATATGGGTTAGGTCTTCTCACCAGTGTTACAGTAACTCTTTTGGCTTTCTACCAGGTAAAGAAGTAAGAAACTATAACTCTGATTCTGTAATTTATTCTCATGTTCAATATCCAAAGTTGACATTTAAACAGATTTATGTATGCTATCCTGGGACTCTTTTATTTCTTTAGCATCTGTATACATTTTATGTGTTTCTGCTTAAAAGATCAAAGAAGAAGCTTCTCCATCCTGAGTCATAGCTCAGGTCCTCTCTTTTCTCCTTTCTTGCTTCCCTTCCCTTGTCCCTTTTTCCATCTTTTACTTTCTTTTTCTTTTCTTTGCATGCATTTATCTTCCTTACCTTTCTCCTTCTTTCTCTGATTTTCCTCTCCTTTCTCTTTTCTCCCATTCCCTTCCTTATTTAATTATTTATTGATTGCATCCTGGGCATTAGTTATTGTAAATGAGCATTCGAGGTGGAAGGAGGAAAAGGGAAGATGAGTGAATACTTAAGTGGTGATAGCCACGTATGAGACAGGCACTGGAGACACTGATGGTGTTCTGAGCCTGCTTACAGAGCAAAAGCCTGACTTTTAGAGGCCACACCAATATTTTTGATGGAAAGCTATCTTCAGGCTTTACAAAACTTTTTCTCCCACAAGTATCATAAGCAGAAGTAGCTCTACTGGTACAGGGATAGCCACTACAAATAACTAATCAGTTTAGAGAAATCAGTACCTAGATCTGTATGTCTTGGCTTGAGTGACTCTGAATACTAAATTCTGAACACAATTTGGCCATGATATAGTAACATTCGGTTACCTACTGCAATAGTTGATTTAGTAAGAAATCTCTTATCGGCTGCTTCTCCTTTCTGATAGTTTCGTCCTTTATCTACTCATGTTCCTTGCACTTCTCAAAAATCTGCTTGACTCAAATTCTTGGCTCATAATCTGCTTTGAAGGAAACTCAGACTAAGATAGCATAATTTATGCCTTCCAAAATCTCTTGTATAATAGAGAACAGATAATTAATTATAAGACTAAAGTCATATGAGAACTTAGGAAAAAACAATTCCATCTGGCAGAGTTGGATAAGCTGTCAATTTAGGAATTGACATTTGAACTGGATTTTAAGAAATAAGAGTTTGCCAAGTAAAGGTGATGAGGTTTCAGCTGGGAGATTAGTAGTGAAATGTTTCACACCTGTTTTCTCCTTTGCTTCTCATGAAAGTTTTATGTGGTAGGTAGATGCCTTTTCATATCCTAAATTATACAAATGTAGAAACTGAGATCTGGGAGAATGAATCAATCTGCTTAAGGTTATTTTACCTGTAAATGGCAGTGCTAAGACTGTAATTACCATATGCTTCCAGAGAGAGTTATAGATAGCTGTTCAATGACTAGGTTATGTAGGAGGAAGAAAATAGACTTGCAACAGGGACCCATCTATGTTTGGATCTTCCTTTGTATTGCCTGTGGATTTTTTTTTTTTGACAGGTATTGATCTGTGTATCTGTTATCTAAACTGAAATTAAAGATGATTGCTCCAAAAAAGGCTTATTATAAGGTTTAAATCAAATATAACATAAATATACGCAGTTTACTGCTTGATATAGAGTAAGTAATCACAAAACAGAGTAGTAGTTGTGACTATGGTAATAATTGTGGGCAGGTGAAAATTTTGTGTTTGCATCCAAATACCATCCTTTCTGATGTCTGATATGGCAGTTTAGTATCCCTAAAGGATTTATGAGGAAAAGTGATAGAAAATGATACTGCAATAGAACTTTGGAAGATGTGAATGTCAGCTTAAAGTGATTGACTTTATCTGGCAGAAAGTATCCAAGATTTATATGCAAAGATGACATATTTAGATGTGCACTTCAGGCTTTAAATAGGGATTGAGTTGACATGTTCAGATATGAGTACTTGTTGGCAGGTAAAGTGCAGTCACTAGAATATGTTGGACACTCTATGGGACAGTAACAACTTTCAGGAAGCTATAGGGTTGGCTAAAGAATTTTTCTCATTCTATTGCTTTCTAATCATTTTCAAGGCACAGACACACACACAAATGTAGTATGAAGGAATTCACAAATGTGTGTCTATGTTGTGGGAATGTGTGTGTGTGTGTGTGTGTGTGTGTGTGTGTGTTGTATGAGAGAGACAAGAGGGACAGAGAGGATGGAGAGGACAGGAGAAGAGAGAAAGACAGAAAGAGAGTGAGAAAAAGGGAACAAGAATGAGAGAAAAATGAACAGAAGGAAGGAGGGGGAGGGAAACTTAGAAATCACAGTTCCTCAGTTCCCCTTCTCATTTTATTCCAGTTAATACCCTCTCTCTTGCTGTGTACTTTAAAGGTCTATGTACTTCAGTTCCACAGGAGGGAAAAGAACCTCCAGGCTTTCAAGTGATACCCCTTATTTACCCAGGAAAGTCTATGTTCGAATCTTTCCACAGTAGACTGTAAATCTGTTGTCTACTTCTAACATATGCCTGATATTTTTTGGACTTCATTTAGAGAGTGTTTTCCCGAGACTCACTGGTCTTTATCTATAAAAGGACACTAATAACTTTCCAGATTTCCTCTTGGGCTCAAATATAATCTGATATTTGATGTATATATTTGAGATTATATGTATTATATATAATATATACATACCTTATATATATGTCTGACATATATGTATAGTATACAAACATCTTGTTTTATGATTTATAGTGAGATAATTGCTTTTCTAGCTTAATCAAGGGAATCACCTTCCACTTAATAATTATTTCCATGAGATGAGGTATCTGTTCACAAATGCTAAATAATTGTTCAGAGGATAATTTGTAATTCACAACTACTATTTTGTTATTTCATCTGGTAGTAGAAACTTAAACAGATGATTGTACATCATAGAATTTTACACTACCTAGTTGTGTTAGAAAACAAGTCAACTTTGAATCTGTTGGAATATGAAGTTGCTAAACCAGTTAACTTGTTTATGTCTTAAAAGGATTTCTCTGGTATAATAACTATTTCTTTTCATAACTATAATAAGTAGAAGAGTAACTCTACTGATTCATTTGCTTCCTTTATTTCATTTATCTTCTCACTCAGATGCTATAAGGGATAAGTAGAAGTAGGAGAAAGAAACATGGCTAAGGAAGATAAAATCATTACATGCAAGAGAATTGGTGAGAGATACAAAGCAGCCATGGGTTTGCCACAGAGGCAGCTGGGACTCAGGGCCAGCCAATAATTTATTCCTAAGTAGTCTCAAAAGTCCAGCTCCTTTAATGAAGTTTAGGACCACTCAAAAAGCTGTGCTAGCATCATTATTGTGGTAATCTACTGTGAAAGCAAGATAACAATGAATCTATTCATGTCTAGGCAAGAAAACTGTTTATAAAATACTTCAGAGTTTTACAATCCCAGTTCCTAAGAAAGTGGCTTAACACATTAGGAGTTATGCTCAGTAACACGTTTATTCCTTGAACTTTTTCAGACCTCACCTGCCTTTCTTTACCAGGAATTTTCATTCATGCCACTTACTAACCTCTGGGGATTCATAAATATTCACGTATACAAATTGAATGCTGATAAAGTGATATAACTGCGTGCGTGAATCAACACCTTGGAATTTATTTTCATAACCTTCAATTTATAAGCCAGAGAGCAGCTTGCTTTCTCCTCTACAGCATATCATTTTAGAAGTATGATTGATTAAATCTTTTTAAGAGAATCTTTGTTTAGAACCCATAACAAAATGAAAACTATAGGACTTATAAACAAAATCTTACACTGAGAATTTACTATGACCTATGGTCATCTCCCTAGATAACACACACATATATGTCTTCCTTTAGTAGGTAGTTAAAGACAGCAAGTGAAAATATATCAATGTATTTTTACCATTTGAAGGCCTGATTATATGTTATTTTTCTTTTTAACTTTTACTTGTACCAACTGATCAAAAATAATGATCTGCGACAGAACCATTTCTTTCAGAGGTGTTTATTTTGGTATGCCATTTGGGGACAGCTAATACAGACTTTAGAATTAACATATGAATTTACTCTTATCTTCATTCCCCTTATAATATGTGTTCATTGTTATAAAAATGACTTTCATTGTTAACTAACCTAAAAAGTTATTAGTGCACAAATTCATATGACTTGGAAAAAGTTCAGGAGGTTCTTAGCTTTTAGGGCAGTTACATAATGCATAATACTAGAGGAAACAGTTTTTCCAGTTGGGAATTAGTGTGGGAAAGTTAACTATATAGAAAAACATATAAAATTATAAAATTGGAAATATTTTTTAAAAATCCTCAGCACTTTTTATGAAAAGATAGAACCAATGAAACATTTAATTTCTACATAACAGGAAAACAGGCATAGTAAGATACAAGATAAGTTTATTTCTCATGGCAGTAAAGTGGTTTCCCATTGAATGATTCAAAGCCCTATTTTCTTCTATCCTGCAGCTCAAACAATTTCAATATGTTGCTTTCAAGGTCTTTGTGCTCATTTTTATCAAACCACAAATGAAAGGGACAATGAAAACTTATAGATGTGAAGATTTACACACAAGTCCTAAAAGGATATGCAATACCTTTGTCTTATTCTGCGCAAAATTTCAGTCACATGAACAGATCTAACTGAAAAAGAGGATAGGAAATACAGTCTGTCTGAGTGCTCAGAAAAAAATAAAAATTCTATGTCATCGTCAGTTAAGATTGATTCCCCAAAAATGCTCTATAATTTTTATTATCACTGCTGAAGTATAAAAGAATAAAAAATTTATATTTACAAATATTTGGGGAAAATAAATACAGAATAACAAGTATTATTTTTTCTAGGCATTCCAATTTATCATCCTCTTCTCATAAGCAATGATAATGACACTGTTTTTCAGATTTTGTATTACTAATGGCAATTATCTGTATTTTTCTTGTTTTGAGTTAATCATGTGAGTAGGAGCTCTTTATCTGTGCGCTGATTTACCATATCCCTCACCATTATTGCCTTAGGGATAACTTAGGGTTAGATTCCACATTCTTTGGGAGGATGAAAACAGGGATACTGATCTGTGTAGTGAGACCCTGTAGACTCTACTGAATATATTAAATAATAATAATGATCTCATTCTCCTGCTCCTGCTTTTAAAAACACCTGGGTATTTGTTTCTTCTTTTGTCTTAAATAAAACTTGGAAAATCTGTGTTACTATTAAAAGAAGCAGCATTCTCCGGTAGCGAGAATCATGGGAATGTTCTCAAATCAGTTTGTTTCTCAACTGAAGTTCACTGCAAGAACTGCTTTGGGAACCATGATTCCAGAGGAAATCCAGAGGACTCCAGGAACTTGCTTGGAATTCCCAGATTACATGGAACAGAGGCGCTGTGACAAGTGGCTGCTCCGCCTGCCGCTTCACAAACAGCTTGAGGCCCTTAACCTGAAAGCACATTCTCCACACATCTGCCAGTTACCCTACACATACATGCGCAGGCATATGCATTAAAATTCTTCCATTCCTATTGTTCATTTTTAAAAAATATAATTATATACATGTTAATTCTACATATTTTAATAGATTTCACTGTGAAATTATCATATACAGGTATATCTGCTTTGACTGAGTTTGCCCTTTCCGTTATTTTTCTTACTCTCCCATCTCTGTCCTCTGCCTGCCTGCTGCTGCTGCTCCTCTTCTTTTGTAGTCTATTACTTCTGTCATCATCTTTTTAAATTTCAGATTTCATATATGAGTTTTGAAAAATGTGATGTTTGTCTTTCTATGCTTGATTATTTTAATGAAATGACCTCAAGTTCTACCCATTTTATTTTATTTATTTATTTATTTATTTATTTATTTTGAGACAGGGTCTCACTGTGCAGTTCAGGCTGGCTTTGAGCTCACTTTTGTAGCTCAGGCTGGTCTCGAACTCACAACGATCCTCCTGCCTCAGCCTCCCAAGTGCTGGGATTACAGGAGTGAGCCACCACGCCCGGCTAACCCATTTTATAACATGATAGGATTATCATTTATGACTGATAAATAACTATATAGTTATATATCTATCATTCTAGGTATATAGAAATATATGTATCTATATAGAGATATATATATCATATATACATATCTCATAGATATATACATACATATATATGTACATGTATGTATACATATACATATACATATACATATACATACACATATACATTCATCTGTTGATGGGGACTGAGCTGACCCTGTAGCAAGGCTATTGGGAGTGGTGCTTCCCTAAGGACAGGCATGCAGGGCCTGCAGGCATCGCTCATTTATGCTGACGTTGCTTCCTTCAGGTATAAGCCTAGGCGTGGCACAGCTAAATCATATGGTAAGTATATGCTGTTTCCTGATGACATTCTGTACTGTTTTTAGAGTGGTTAGATGAATTTACATCCCCATGCTATTCCTGTTCTCCTACATTTTCACCACCATTTGTTAATTTTTTTTTTGTATTTTTTGATAACAGCCATTTTGACTATGTTAAATTGAAGTCTCACCATAGTTTTTTATTTGCATTCTCCTGATGATTGGATATTTTGAATTTGTTTTCATATATTTATTGGCCATTTATATTTCTTCTGAGAAATATCTGTTCAGATTATTCATTTATAAACAGCTTATTCTTCTTTAAGATTTTTTAGTTCTTTATGCATTTTGAATATTCATTCTGTTAGTTCAATGGCTAACAGAAGCCTTCTTAACTTCTGTGGTTTTTCTTGCTCACTCTGTTGGATTTTTTTCCTTCCTCTGAAGAAGGTTTTTAATTTTTAAAAGTTTTACCAGTACCTATTAGCTATGCAAACTAGTTTAGTTTGGCATTTTCATACATGCATAAAATATGTTTTACTTTTTTTTTTTTTAAGACCAGCTAAACCTGCCCTGAGAGCGGGGCTGGTGCAGCACGTGGTGCTGGGGATTGAACCGTGGTCCCTATGGCCGCCTAAGCAGGTGCTTTAGACTGCTGAGCCATCCTGCCAGCTCCAAAACATACTTTACTTTCATCTTCCCATTATCTTCCTACTCCTTCCCTCCCAAGCTCCCTGATCTCCTTTTTCTTCTCTAATTGTCTGTCCCTCTTGATGCCATTCCACATGTCAAGCCTTGCTTTTATTTCCTAATCTATTGATATCTCATTCAGGAAATCATAGCCTCTGCCAATATAGTGCTTCCCCTGTTTCTCCTAGTAGTTCCAAAGTTTGAGGTCACATATCAAGGTCTTTGATTCACTTGCTTTGACTTTTGTACAGAGTGAAGGGTGAGAATCTAGTTCAGTTTTCTACAAATGGATATCCAGATTCCCCAGCATCATTTGTTTAAGAGGCTGTGTGTTACAGTTTGTGTATAGTTGTCCCCCTCAAAGCCTCACTCATGCAGTCACGAAGGTGGCTACTAGAGCATATGACTAATTCATGACCCAATGCTGGGATTATGTGTGTGAGTACTACACTTGCTCTGGGGCAGATAGTGTGGATTACAATATAAGGAGAAAGAGAGGGCTGGTTAAATGCCAGCAGCTGCTGCTCCATCCTTTGGTCTTTGCTGCTTTCTGCTACTATTAACTGGTGCTCTCTGCCATGTACTACTCTGTCTTGGAGCCAGTTGTGAGTGTGGACTGAAACCTCACTAACTGTGAACTAAATAAATTTTTCCTTTCTTAATTCTGGATTTCAGATATTTTGTCCCCGCAGCAAGAGAAAAGTAATTGAGACACTGAATCTTCTCCAAAGTATCTTTTTATGTCTTTGTCAAGAGTCCTTTGGCTACAGAGACATGCATTTATTTGCAGGTCATCTATGCTATGCTATGCTACACTACACTACACTATGCTATGCTATTGCTCTATATGTCTGGTTTTAATCCAGTATTATGTTGTTTCTGTTACTATGGGCTGATAGCATACTTTAAAATCAGGTATTGTGATGCCTCCTGCTCAAGATTGTATTCTGCTCAAGATAGTTTTCATTATTTTGCACAAGGTAGTTTTAATTATTTATGATCTGTTGTGCTTCCATATGAAGCTTAGGCTTTTCTCCTTGGCTATGAAGAATCATTCATATGTTAATGGGGGTTCCATTAAATTGGTAGATTGGTTTCAGTAGTGTGGCCATTCTAGCAATATTAATTATGCCGATCCATGAACGTAAGTGGTAACCTCTAGCAAACATCTTATTTTAAAAATTTATTTAAAAATTTATTGAAATGCCACTGAAAGTAATAACCAGAAACATGATGAAATCTATCTTAGGCTCTCAACATCTTAAAGGACAATAAGATAAAAATCTGGGTGGACAGATACAAGATTGACCTTGACTTTATGACTACCAGGAGAGGAGGTGAGAAATTACTAGACTTTCATATTTGGAGATAGGACTAATAGGCTTACTCATACATTATGCAGTACTATGGAGAGAAATTAATAATCAAGAAGAATACTTAGGCTTCTGGGAGGAACAATATCATTTGTTTTGATAGAGATAGTTTGATTATATTTGTTCATCTATTTATTCATTCAAACATTTATTAAGTGATTATTTTGTGTCAGCCACTACATTTAGCCCTGCAGATAGGGAATCCAGAATCACCTAAATAAATCTAATCTAATGAAAATATGATGGGGGGTGATATTAGATAGAAGGATAAGCATTAACAGCAAATGACAAATTTAAAAGCTATGTGGGATTTGGAGTTGGCTGACCATGGTATCTGACATTGAAATTGAAAAAGATTCTGGGATAATTTGAAAATGTCTAATGCAAATGTGGAATACAATGCTATTACCAAAGATAGGGGGTGTATAATAAGGAGTTTATTTGTTGGAAAGGTCATTATAACATTAACATAGGCACCAAATGATGGATTCCCAATCACTTTCTGTGCATGAAGCACTCTGTTTAGTGCTTAGCATTAAGAGTTTTTGTTTAATCCCCAAAATATCTTATACTAAAGAGGCTATTAACACATTTGCTCTTATAGAATTATCTGGGATTTGTAGAAAGTAAATAATTTACTCGGTATTATACACATAGAGCCTTACATAGTTGATGTGAGTATCTGATAGCAACATTTGTAGATTTTAGCTTTGAATTGGCATAAATTTCCAGTTAGGAGAGCTTAGTAGATTTATAAATCCAGTGCCTTACATACTTTCTCATTTCTGAGAGCCCATGCCCAATATCCACAACTTAAAAGAGGAAAGGTTTATTTTGGCTCATGGTTTTACAGGTATCTGTCTGCCTCATGTGACTCCAAAGCCAGGAAGCATGGAAGAGGAATATGCACAGAAAGAGCAGCTCATTATATCATGGCAGGAAGCAGACAGTAAAGGGAGGAGCAGGAGATGTGCCCTTCCAGGCCATTGATGGTATCACATCCTAATGATCCAATCAATGGGGTTCTGTGGGGAACATTTAGATGTTTGCCATAGCATGTAGACTTAGAAGTTGGCCTGTGGCCTGCAACTACAGATCTGAGAATTGCCAGCATGAATGTTAGTTTTTTGAGTATACATCCTGTATAGGCTTCCTTCTCCTTCCCATCTCACTTTTTGTTACCCTTAATCTGTTTTCTGGCATCATCTTCCAAAGAAGCTATGTGAACTTGCATCCCTGTTTCACTGTCTGCTTCTAACGGAATGAAAACCCACATAAAAACTGACCAAGAAGTAACTAAATATAAAGTGCAAAATACAAAGCAGCAAACTCCCTTGGGAGCCCAGCTATAAAAGGAGGGAAATAAATAGAGACATAATGGCAAGAGTATGTAAAGCTACTCCTTAGCAAGGAAAAATAAAGTAAGGGAAACATTGGCAGGGCACAGTGGTACACAGCTATGTGCAAAGTTGGGGCAGAAGGTTGCAATGTTGAGACCAGCTGGGATGACTTCATGTGACTCGGTTTCAAAATAAAACATAAAAAGAGTGGAGATGTAGGTCAGTGGTAGGGCACTCCTGGGTTCAGCCATTACTGCCATCAGAAAAGGAAATATTAAAGAGTCCTTATAAAGATTTTTGTCTTGTAAGTGTCGGGAACAGCTGAAGCTAGAAATTGATCATATGTGGGAGGGCAGGACAAAGTCTCCATGCCTAAAGCAGTCAAGCTCTTGCAGTCTTGAGAAAAACAATCTACTTGGACAATTTTAATAATTAGTCAATAGGCAACCTTGTATCTCATGATACTAATGTTACAAAGGTATAAATAAATGCCCCAGTGTAGTTCTTTGGGTCTTTTGCTCATCAGGAAGACAGGACTCCACCTGACCCAGCTCTTATCTCTGTACTGAAAGACCAATAAATCCTACATGTGAATTCAGCAAAGCAAAAATAGAAATAGAGGAGAAGATTGGAATAACATGAAAATGGGTTAAAACTTCTGGAATTGACTTATTTGAAAAATTCCAAGTGTCCAGAGGAGGAACAATGGTGGCAAGTGGAAGAAAATGACAGTATATAAGTAAGGAGTGTACATACAAGTCCCTTGTGTTATTTGGAAGAGAAGTTACAGTGTTAACTTTACAGTTTCATAATTTTTCAGGATAAAATTCTAATGATAACTTTTTAAAATATTCACATGTAATCTACAGTAACCTTTATATAATTTAATTTATTCTTCAGGACATGCTGCATAGGAAGCTCTATAATGCCCCTGAGGAAAAATATTTAGGATAACTATTAAAACAAGTTGTGGTGCATGTCTATCATCCCAGCACTCTGGGAGGCTGAGGTAGGGAGATTCTAAAGTCCCACCCAGCCTGAACAATTTAGGGAGTAAGATACCACCACAAAATAAAAAATAGGGAAAGACATTGGGTAGAGCTCAATGTAAAGGGCTTGGGTTCAGTCTCCAATATTGCAATCCATCAGTCAGTCAACTGAGATAGAGTGCATTGCCTCTAAAATATTGAAGACCCTGAAGAATAATGCATGTTCAAGTGAATGTTTATTGCGCTTGGCAGCGTGGATGATTCAGTTCACAGTCTGCTGAAAGACCACCACTTCATTCATCTCTGAATCTGCAACTTTTTGTTTTGTTACTTCTGCATGGCTTGCATCTGAGAGAAAGAAAGATAATTTCTTAATCATTTCTATATAGCTTTGAGATTATAAAATAAATCATAAATGTTTTCATGTAAAAAAAAAAAAACAACTCCCAAGGTGTACTAGATCCTCTTGGTTTTGCTGAACTGATCACAGAGCACTTGGCTGAGATGTCAAAACCCAGAACAGACTGTCTTTCCTTTGACTTCTTAAATCCTCACTGTCTTATCAATTTCTGATTTATAACTCTTCTGACAGCGAGACTTTTTGTTGAGTAAAAAGCTGAAATGTGTTTAAAGGTGAAACACTTTATATACAAAGAAGCTGAATCTCAAAGAGATTCTCACTGGCCAAAGTTATATAAGTAGAAAACAGGAAAAGGCAAGAAATTGTTTTTTACTACATTCAGGAGCAACAGAGGCAGAAACAGAGAGGTGACGGAGCAAAGAGAACAAGTATGAACTTCTTCCTTTTCAATAAAAGCTAGTATGCAATTTTCACTACCTTTCTCTTAATTATTACCAGGTATTTTTATTTCTACAATTTATTGTTGTGATTTCTATCAAAGAGCAAGTAAACTTATCTGACAGTTCTGTTTCTCTCATTCGAACCTTTATTAACTTATCTTTCCAGGAACGACTTCTTTTAGCTAAAGAGGAAGAAAGGAAGAGGTGGAGGAGATCACGCCAGCCAGCCGAAGAGCTTGGAGTCCATGACTTGCATCCCTCGTGACCTCCAAGGGAGCACCTCTGTACTACCTCTGTCCCTAGAGACTCAGAGAGCAGGAGACCAGGCAGGATAATTAACTATGATCTCTGCCTTTGCCTGTGGAAATCATTAATCACAGAGCCACCACATGGTCACTGGTCTTTAGTGATGATTTTAATTTGCATACTAAGCAAACAATCTCAAGAATGTTTCTTTGGATAGAATTGTGAGCCATGGCTAGACAGGTTATTTCAAAGTCAATTGCATTTTAAAATCCGTGACTTGAAACGTCATCCTTTCATTTTGACACTTTCATTTTATAAATAGTGTCGTTGGGTTGTCACTTGCTTAGTGACAGGTAAATTAATCCCAGGCACTTATTAGTAAAGCCAACATGATAAATAAAGTGAAAAAAATAGAAAAAATTCATTTGAAACTCTAGTGATTGTGAAATAGTCTGGATTTTGTAACTAGATGGGACTTTAGATATGATCTACTCTGAGTAATTTGCAAATAAAATTAAAATTTAGAGATGTAAATGGCTTTCCAGGGATCACAGAACCACTGACTGGAGGAACTGAATTAGATCAAAAGTGGTATTTTTCCCTTCAAACTATTAATGAAATTAGCTACATTAAGACACTATAGTGATTCAAGAAAATGCAGTTTTCCAGAACCAATTAAATCCTGCATAGTCAAATGTTCCTGCCTTCCAAATGAGACAGACTGGCTCACAAGCCTTATTGCTGTCAGAAGCTATGTCATCTCAAGCTAATTTTCTTAATTCAAAAAGTAAAACTCACTTAGTTGTTTTTCATTAAGTAATAATACTTGTCTTGAGGTGATGTGGCCGGAAATTGCGGCAATGAAAAGAAACAGCTTAATTGTACTCAGAAGAGTGCTTAAAGACAGAGTTAAATCACATAGCCTTCAGAGCATAATGTATAGGAAATAAAAGAAGCTATCTGAGTAATAAAGAGCAAGACATTCAGAGTGATTTACAGTTTTACAAGTGATGTCACATCTGTCCTCATATCCCTATTCTAAAATGTTCAGTTACTGTCTGTGTTTTTATTTTTACTCATTTATCTTTTATTTGCAATGTTAGGGATCAAATCCGGAGTCTATTTTACATGCTCGGAATGCCCTCAACTACTGAGCTATATCCCCAGCCCTGTTACAGTATTTTGTGGTGCCCTGGCCTGGGTTAGATCCTAAACTCTCAGTTCTCTGATTCTCAGTCCTGAGTTTCTCTGCACTATATAAATAGTTCCTCCTGGAGCCACGTGTGATATGGTCACGAAGTTTTTGTTGGACACTTGCTCAATGGCCAGCTGCTCACCCAGTGAGTATAAAAATAACATCAAACTCCTCGATGAGGCCCTCTCTGGGAATACTGGTACAGAAATTGCTGCTGCTACTGTGTCAGAGTGGCCTTTGGGGAGTCTCTCTGATTTACCAGACCACTTTCCCCACCCACCACAAGGTCACACCCATCATGGGCTCCCTCATTTCCCTGTGGAAAATGCCTTTCCTTCACACTCGCTGGGCTGTGCATTCAAGGAGGCAAACGGGGTCATTTAGGCTGTGTAGAAGGTGGAATAAAGCCTATTAAAAATAGCCACCCAGCATCCAAAGGAGAGGGGCGGGTAAAAACAGAAAGATGTACACAGCAAGAAGACTACAGCTGTGAAAGGAGAGAGGCAAGGAAGGGTTTTTCATACTCCAGCGACAGCACACTTCTGTGCCCTGATGCAGTCTCTCATTACACTCCTACTCAACACAACAGTTTTACAATTCTACTTTAACTCCCCATCTCAAGTATTGGAGAGAAAGGAGCTTTTTTCAAATCCTTGGTTCCCTAGTCAACTTAGGATATATCCAAGGCCACTCTGCTTATATCTATGAACAGTTCCTCTATTTATTTATTTATTTATTTATTTATTCTTCAAGACTGGGTTTGAACTCATGATCTTGTACTTGCCAGGCAGGCACTTGTACCATGGAGATATCTCCCCAGCCTCTCCCCACATATTTAAAATTTGACTACACCCTATCTTTTCTCTGATAGTGTAACTGTCATCATGGCAAAAAGCAATGAGATAATATAAGTAGGTTACATTGTAATATATAGATCTGTATTTATGGAGTTTTGTTTTACTCAAGTGATCATATACACCAGTGCTGTTTATATATAATTATCAATAGTATCCTTTCTTGCTCCTGAAGTGTCACTGTTTGGAACAATCCATTGCTTAGTTATACTGATCAGATGAAACAGCAATTTATCTGAGCGGATCATGTAATTTTCATTGGTTTTTCTGTGACATACTTCTAACACCAAAAAGCATTCATTGAGTGATTTTTATATACAAAATGTAAAACGTTACAGAAACTATGAGTTATCATTTGTTTCTATTCTGTCAAGTGAAAAAATACACAATGAAAGAACCTAAACAGTGCTAAAGGACAAAAGAAGTTCCAGTGTTGTGCTGCACAGAGATGAGGAACAGGTGATACTTGGCATTAGGGAATTTTGATGAAGGATAACATATTCCAGGTAGAGGAGAAAATAGTGGCAACTCTAACAGCAGAACAATAATGTTCTAATATTATTTTGCAAGACCATTAGAAGAGGCTTTACAGCCATTGTTTTTCAGTGATTTATTAATATTGAATCAATTTCTCATTTCTATTAAGTGTAAGCTAGATTGTTGGTGTTAGAATCCAAGAAGAGCTTGTAACTAGAGAAACTTAGAGGGCTGGCCAGATAGCTTAGCAGACTAAAGAACTTGCTTAGGCAGAGCACAGTGGCTGGGGTTCAATCCCCAGCATGCTGTGCCAGCCCTGTGCTCAGGGCACCCTGAGATGGCTGAGACTGGGTGTGGTGGCATGCTCCTGTAATCCCAGCATTTGGGAGGCTGTAAACAGGAGGGTCACAAGTCCCATCTGTGTAGTGAGACCCTGTAGACCCTATACTAAAATAGAAAGAAAGAAAGAAAGAAAGAAAGAAAGGAAGAAAAAAGAAAGAAAAGCTTAGAGATGCCCTGTGATGGAAACCTGGATGGTCCAGGGAAGTGCTTGAGACTTCAATCTTCAGGAGGCAGCAAACATGGTAAGTTTATTATATATATTTATTTATTATATATATAAGTAATATATATATATATATTACTTCTAATAAGAAATAACAATACGATAGTTTCAAAACACATTAGTAGTACATTCACAATAATTGACACATATTGTTGTCCTCATAGTAGTTATACAGAAGACATGATAAATTTTCTGATCGATATTGGTAAGAAAAGTAGAAAAGAAAAAATTTCTTCTCTTTGAACTGAGAGGAAGTAGTTGCATACATAGTCCAATGTTCCTTAATTGCATTGGGTTACCAGTGCAGCTGGCAATGTTGGAGGCTGTTGATTTAAGCCTCTTACAGCTTGTCATACTAATCTAGTTCTGTGTTTTATGCCTCATAATTAAGCTTTTCTGCTGGGTGATCAAGGGCAACTTAAAGCAAGACCTGTATAACTAAACATTCATCATTTGTATCTTCCAAGGTCAAATCCCCTCAGGATTAACTTTGGAATCCTGTACAGTGCTTTGTAGAGCTGTTGTCAGTGTCAGCCATCAGGACAAGTCACAGAAACATGGTAGATTTATATTTGAGGTGAGAGTATGATAAAAAACACTACGGAAGGGTGGGAAGAAAGAGGCAGGCATCCATCAGGAGACAGATATTATGAGAGAGAACAAACATGTGACCAGAAGCAGAAATTATATTAGTCAAATTTTTTATGCAATAAGATAAGAAGTTTTTTTTTTATTATCTTGTAACTGGACTAAGTATCTAACTTAGGACAAATTGATAGTATGTAGAATAGCTTGTTGTATTTGAAATCACTCTAAATTTTCCCCATTTCTTCTCTTTAGTCCTGCTTAGACAATTGTATTTTTACTTTTAGTGCACTAGAAAATTCTTGGAACATTTTGAAAAAGAATAGTTTGTATTTGTAAATTCTTTAATTTTGTTCTCTTAAAAATCATTTTTAAGGTTTGTATAGTATTTATAAGTAAAATTAAGTAGTAAATTGTCAAAAATGGAGTTGCTTACTGGGAATTTTTAAAAAAGTAAATGCAAAAAAATGGTGAATCTGTATAACAAAGTGCTTTCAATGAGTATCATCAGTAGAACATTCATTTTGAAATATTTTTCTAGTTATGGGGTTAACCAACTGTTTTTTTCTTTTCTTTTTTAAATTTTTTTTCAGGACTGAGGATTGAACTCAGGTCATTGCACTTGCCAGGCGAGCACTTATTCTACCAAGTTATTTCCCTGCCCCTGTTTGTTTGATTAGGATGTAACTGTAATCAAATCTAGAGATAGAACTCACTTTAATCTCCTTAGCATATTTTAAAATCAACAAGAGCTACAGATTCAGTTGAAACAAACAACACTGATAAAATGTGTGATATATTGTTCTAAATTCTCTGAAATTAATTTATTCTGAAAATTATGAAACAGACATTTTGGGGCTGGAGAGATAGCTTAGTGGCTTAAGAACCTCCCTGGTAAGCATAAGGTCCAAAGTTCAATTCTCCTAACACAAAAATCCCCCCAAAACAAAAACAAAAAACTCAGATAATTTTATCCTAAGAGTTTATTTTTGGTTTAAGCAACATGTTGGACTTCATAAAATGTGTATTCTGCCTTAAGTTTATCAAGCACAAAATTGAAGGTGGCACCCAAGTTTGTGCCAGTAAGCAGTTACATCTACTCCCTGCTTTCAGAACAGAAGCTACAACCTGATACAGTGTTCTTGAAGAATGTCTCCAATTTCCTATATTAGCTGCAAACAAGATTCTAAGCACTAATAATTTATGATGAGCCACTGTGAATTATGGGTTCATCTCAAGTTGAAAATAGATTCACAAATCTCTTCATTTAAAAGTAGGTATTTTCTACCACAGTGTATCAAAATGTATTATCTGTCATTTCAAAGATCATTTAACATTTTCTGCAAACTCCACATTAACTGGAACATCTCTGTCATATTGCTTACCTAGATATGCCCACACATGGTCCTTTTCTGTCTTCTGTTTTTCAGTTATTGTTAATCCTATCATGTGTTTCCCAACAGAAGTTGCAAAACACTAAGCTTTAGTGAAATAAAAATGCTTTAACCATAAAGACTATATTTGACCAATGTCTCCAAGAAGCAGGAATCCTAAAGGAGTCCTTACTCTCATAAAACTTTATTTTCTGTTTGTCTTAACAAATTAGCAAGGAGAGAGAGAGAGAGAGAGAGAGAGAGAGAGAGAGAGAGAGAGAGACTCAAATTTTTATTCTTTTATGCTTACATTTTTCAGTGCTCTCAAACACCGTTTCACCTGATCTTTAAAAAGAAAACCTCATATTATTGCTATTCTTGTTAGAACAAGAGAAGACTGAAACTCATGGAAATAAAGATGATATACATGAGGAACAGCAGCAGAGTTAAGTCTTGACCATGGCCGGGATCCATGCCTACTGTACTTTTACTCATACCTAGTGAACATTCTATGTCAAGTACAATGTTTATGCCAGTACGAAAGAATGCCAGAAGACTGGGCTACAGGCTGTCAGATTTCTCTGCCAACTGAACCTTACACAAAAAAGTAAAAGAATTCTTGTGGTACTAGTGACTGTTGTCTATCCTTAGCACACACAAGGAGGTTTGCTTTTTGACAGAGCCAGGCTGGAGTGGCTCAGCTATAAGGGCCTGAAGTGGGGGGTGCATGTTATTGCATTTGGTGAGAGGACATGAAGAGCTGGCCTGTTTTTGAGCATTCACACATTATCCACAAATTCATGTGAGGTCCTGTTCAAGTACAGACCATCACGTCTAACACAGCACTTGGGTGGCATCCAGTTCCCAGTCCCATTATGAGTTCTGCAAATTTTTTCTTCTTAATGGGGCATCAATAGCTTCTTGGAAGTTTCAGTCTTATTGGGTCACCTCTTGGGGAGGTGTTAGCCTATGGCTGTCGAGGATGGAAATATGCAGATGAGAGGGCCACCCAGTTTATTCAGTCTCTCAGCCGTATCTAACTTCTACATTGGCTCAACTAAAACACCCTTGACATTTAGCAGTAGCAATATCAAATAATTCTAAATGAAGAATCTGATTCAGAGCTCAATATATACTGTTTTAAAAATTTGTACAAGGTTCATAGAATTTGATTTATAACATGGCCAGCTTTAAGAGGTAGGATTTATGTAAAGCAGGTAGAAGTCAGGAGTCAGAAAGAGGCAAATATTTGTCCTTAACAAATTGATAGCAAAAACTATGCCAAAGAAATGCTCTCTCCCTCAAAAAAAGCTCCAGAAGCTTCCCCTGCTTTTCTTGTGACAAATTCAAATACATAGCCGGGCGTGGTGGCTCACGCCTGTAATCCCAGCACTCGGGAGGCTGAGGCAGGAGGATTGGTGCGAGTTCGAGACCAGCTTGGGCTACAAAAGTGAGCTCAAGGCCAGCCTCAACTGCATAGCAAGACCCTGCCTCAAAAAAAAAAAAAAAAGACAAAAAAAAATCAAATACATGATTTTTTTTTTTTTTTTATCATTTGCTCTTTTTTTTATTTATTGAGTACAGGTATCACTATGGCAGCTCAGACTCATAGTGATCCTCGTATCTCAGCCCCCTCAACACTGAGATTACAGATGTGCACAACCACACATCGTCCTGGTGGCCAGCACAGCACATGCAGGACTCCAGGGCTGACACAAGATGTGGCTCGCAGGATCAAACTGGTTCCTTGTGCTTGCCAGGCAGGTGCTGATATAGCCAAGCTATCTTCCCAGCCTTATGAATGGATTTTTATACTTCTTTCTATCCATAGCCTAGGTCATTGAATTCTTAACACACAATAAGCATGCAATGCACATTTATATGAATGAATTTTTCCTCATTATGTGCCATCTCCATGCTGTGAAATTTACTGATTTGTGAAATTAGCAAAAGATGAACTACTGTAAAGAAATTATATTTCCTTACCTCAAATTGATTGGCTATTCCTTAAAACTTCAAGTCTAAACGAACTTTGTGAATAGAATCCCTAATTGAAAAAGAGGGTCCCCAGTCCCCTTATAGAGTATGGAACTTTAGCTTAGTTCTGTTGCAGGCTGTCAAGAGAAGCAGCTGGAACACCTGATGTTCCTCGCTTCCTAGAGAGCCTCGAGAGCCATGGCTTGACAACGACTACCAAGGTGTTGATCACGCTATCTACCCTCTCCGTTTAGCTTGAGTCTCAAAAGAACACATTGTTTTTTTTTTTTTTTTTTTTTTTGTCTTTTTGAGACAGAGTCTCGCTATGCAGTTCAGGCTGGCCTTGAGCTCACTTTTGTAGCCCAGGCTGGTCTCGAACTCGCACCAATCCTCCTGCCTCAGCTTCCCGAGTGCTGGGATTACAGGCGTGAGCCACCACACCCGGCAAAAGAACACATTGTTAAAAGGAAGGAAGACGTGTTTCCACCATTTCCAGGTAAGGCTGTGAAGAAGAAACGTTCCTTCTCTGCCTGTGACGACAGAAGACTTTCATGATGGAAGGAATAAGCCTGAGCCCTTGAACTCTCTCACAGAACAGAGACGTCCTTCCACTAGGAACATTTTTAAGAATCAAAATTATGGAGCTTGTACCTGTAACCCCAGCACTTGAAAGGCCGAAAACAGGAGGATGACTATGAGTCCAACCTGCATAGTGAGACCCTGAAGACCCTGAACTAAATACATTTAAAAAAAATTGGAATGCTATTTAATAAAACAACTAGATTTATCTAACTAGATATATGTATTTGTAAACAATGCAATCAAAAATAAGAAACTATAATCATGCCTAAATTTCAGGGATCTTTGAATGCAGTGCTTGATGAACTTGAGCTATTTCAGGGAGCATGTATAAAAAAGCTAGAAAAACAAAGATAGGAGAAAAATTGCAGAATACCTAAATGAATCCCTCACTGTTGTGAAAGAACAGAAGGAGATATTTTGGTTCAAAGCCAAAAACATTTAGCATAAGTCTTCACAGACATTTTCCCCTTCAAAATGAATTATATTATAATTTCAAAGTAATAGTGAAGATTCTCTATATAATTTTATATGCTATTACTTAAACTCAGATATTCTATACAGTGAAGTTTACTTATTACTGGACTGTATGCTAATTGACATTTAATAATATAGTTTTAAAATAGCTACTTATCCCTTTGTCCATTCATATCTACATTTCTTCCAAAAGATATTATGGCTATTGACGTCTTCTTGCTAGAAAAATGTAAGGCTCACCTGCAAAGCTGTGATGTATTAAAATAGTCTTCCAAGATGCCACCTTGAGGACCTACTCATTTCTATGGGATAGACACCTTTATTTCCAAATGACAGCAATACATTTTTATATTCTTGAAGGAATTTTTCTTCCTAAAAAAAACAAAACTGTATTTATTACAAATTGAACTACTATTTCCCTGTGGCTGACCCAATACAGTCAGAACTAGTTTGGTGAAAATACATGTTTCAAAAATTATGGTCCCAAATTTTAGTAATAAACTGACACTTCTCAGATTTTTGCTAAAGATTAAAAATGTATGTTTTTGATTTTGCTTTCCCTCTAGTCATAACAGTTTCTTGAGGTCTAATAAATGTAGACTTGTGTGTTGAATGTCAGTTGAATTGTAGAAATTTGCTGGCAAATCACTTCTTAAAATATTGTACATTATTTTCAGTCGGGTTAATACTATTTCCTAGTTATTGCAGACTGATCAGGCCAAAAGAGGGTACAGTGAAGGCCAAATAAAAGAGCCACGTGATTTGAGGTTTGGGCTCCAGAAAGTTCAAAAGCCTCTACCAGAATTTGAGACTCTCTGGGGGATAAGACAAAGAACTTCTCTGGGTGGCCCATATTTATTTAGTTATCAGAACAAGGGTTGGGAATACTGAAGAAAAGGGAGAATTAGTCTTGAATGGTGGGGCTTTGGGAATCCCTACCAGGACTTCTCTAAGTACATTATGTTCATTTAGGAGAAGTACATTATCTCCAGGAAGGCTTTCAGGGCAGGAGTGAGATGCTGGTAGCTACAGTCTTTAACTAGTTAACTGAGTTTGGAGCCAGGTATCCCTAGCTGCGATTTTGTCTTGTCCTCTGAGGCCACAGGGTTTCACTCACCATTACTGACCACCCAATCCCAGACAAGGGGCCTAGGTCTTGGGTGGATTCATAAGTGAGCATGAAAAGCTAGTTGGTTAATATGAATCCTGCTCACAGCTACTTCATAGTGGTCTCCATCCATTTTCCACTTTCTTTGGAACAGTGAATGGTCTTGACTCCTTTTAAGTTGTTGTGGTGTTGGCTAAAGACTGATACAGGATTATATCACCCAATTTAAAATAATACAGTCAGCACAAACAGTGAATTTGATGTTGCTGAATACACAAATATGACAGATGTCACTTGAGGGAGCTGACTTTCATCTTTGTTTTGCCATCAGTAGCATTTTGTCATCCCTGCATTCCTCCTGAATTTCAATTCCATGGGGATTCATTCACTAACTCAGACACTTTTGTAGCATCATCTGTGGCCTTTAGAACCATGCTTAATGTATATGACAAATCCTTTCCCAAATATGTTTAATTTTCTTCATTTGTTAAATGAAGCAGCAAAGAAACAAGAGAAATCCATTATGGAATAGAAGAAAAGGACAGAAGTGAAGTGCATTATGAAAAATGTGAATTTCTTCAGTACACTCCAACTGGGATATATCCTGTGGTGCCGAGATGTTGGGAGCTTCCTTTCAGGCCTTCCAGCAAAGAGAAATCCACACAAAGGGAGCCCTCATCAGCTGTCCAAGGAATTTCCCACTGGGCACTGCAGAGGCTCTTATTTTCCTTCCCTCTACATTTCTCTGACAACTTTGATTCATTTAGGACACTAGAAAGGAGCACAACGACCAGACAGCTGCCAAAGACATCAGACTTGGTGGAGATCTAAGGCTCTAATAGAATGAATTAAAAACAGGTGCTGGTTAACTCAGGTTTCCACCTGCATTTGGCTAGCAAAATGCAAACTGGCATTGTTTCACCAAGAGGCAATAAAGACCGCCCTGCTGAGTGGTGCCTATCTTTTCCGTTGAATGTTCTTCAATAAAGCTAGCAACCATGGCTGAAATTTCTGCACTGAAAGAATGCATGGCACAAGGCTATTTAGAGAGAACACATGATCCATTTTATTACGCAAATGTCAAATCCTTTAGTACAACTCAGAGAAAGTTCTGCTTCTGAAAGTTCTGATCAAAGAACGAGGTCTAAAGGAAAAATGTTTTCATCTTTAGAAGACTGAATATGTTAATTCAATCAGTAAAATGCGTTTAGCAGGTGTATTAGTCAGGATTTTACTGGAGAAACAGATATAATGAAAGGAACACATATAACACAAGGTGTACAAATGTATACGGAGTTGAAAGATTGGCTTAAGATGGTCAGCCACAGAGTCGGATGAGAAAGCGCGCAGTCTGCACACCCGAGAGTGAAGGATTCGGTCCAAGGTCTGAAGCTCACTGCAGTGTTCTATGCAAGTCTCCATTGGTGGGCCGATGGGTCTGCAATGGAAGGGATGGAAGGCTGAAGAGTCTGATGGGAAGCTCAAGGATCCAAGCTGGAGGCTAAAGAGTCCTCAGGAGATGAAGTCCAAGCTGACTGCAGACTGAAGTTCCTCTGAGGAAGTTGAATGCAGAATCCTTCCTCAACTCTTTTATACACCCTTTTTGTGCTGAGTCACTCTGGGCTGGGCCTTCTCCCCCATGGCCCAGGGTGTGGAACCCCTGAGGTGTCCAGCCAAGCTGACACAATGTATGGACCATTCCAGGAGGGTGCCTATTTCAGTGCTTAACTTTTGTTATGAATAAATTGATTTCATTATTGAACAGGTAGATATAAATAAAACTTAGTATCTTTCTACATTTAGGCATGTACAGAAGTGTGTTGAGAGGGTAATGGGGATAGTTAGCGATCCAGTAATATCAGCAAGTACTAGGGAAATGTAGAAGACATAAAAGACTCTCAGTAAATTAAACTAGGTTAGCAAAATAATATCTACTGGAACTGCACAGCATGGTTTACCAGGCATTCTGTTAGGCACACAATTTTTTTCATAAACCTTGAGAGCAATCACAATTTCAAATGAGGACATTGAAAGTTACACAGGTTAAGTTATTTATGCTCACTCAGCTAGGTAGTACAGAACATTTTTGGTTTTAAAGGCCAATTAATTCCAATAAAATTCATTATTGTGACATTATTCTTGTTGTCTGACATGTTCTAAGACATTCTGAAACCATAAATACTCCTACTGTTTTCAGCATTGTAAACTAACAGCTAAAGCAGTAATATTTAGCAGCAGCCTGTGGTAGCCTTTCCTGTATGTGTTACCAAGGTGATTGATAAGTCTTATAAATTCCTTTCCATGTAAATTAATAAGAAAAGTATTCGTTTTCTGGATGATTGAAATATTCACACTTAAAGACATACTTTTGAAACAAGCTTAGTTCTTGCCTGAATTTGAAATTATTAGGAAGGAGAGCAAAATACTTTTCTTTACTAAAAAGGCTGAAATGAAATGCAGTATCTTTCCATATTTAGGTGTATCCAGAGGAGTGTTGGTGAGGTAATAGGGGGAGATACTTGAAAGATTCAAAGCAAAATGACTGATTAGTGTCAAAGAATTTGACATCACTCTGTAAGGTTTTAATTTTTTTTCAGAGATTCTTTAAGCCACCAATCATCAATCGAGAAATACATTTTAACTCTTAGATATATGCATTATTGGTATTAAACCTGGAGCCCAATGAATAAAAATAAGAAACCTCTGATCTCAAGTCCAGTGAGCAGGCACGAAGCTAAACAGTACACAGGTTTCCAGACAGAGAACCCTAATGAGCTATGGAAGTCTGTAACAAAGGCTCTTGATCAAAACTAGGTGCTTCAGGTTGGTTTGGAAGAGTGGCTGGGAATGCTTGTGGAGGATTACTGCCTGCTACAGCCAAGCAAGATTACAAGACTGTACTTTCTGAAAGAACAAAGTTCTGGCTAAGACTGGGGGTAGGGAGCTGCAGAGATATTTGAAACTTTTTGGCCTTTTCTTTGGCAAAAAAAAAAAAAAAAAGTGTTAGAAGCCCTGTATAGTTATTAATAGCAACCTCTAATGAAGAAGAAAACACAACCACACATTTTCTCACTGTACTTAGGGGAACATAATGTTAATGTCCTCTTGACAGAAATAGAACCCTGAGAAATATGCAGAACTTTCTTACTTATGGGAAATTGTAGAAGAGTCATATTTCTTTAAAATTATGGCCATGTTTATGATGAATAAATTAAGTGGTAACTGATTTTATTATGATATAAAATGTTTAAATAAAAAGAAATATATACATGGAAGATAATGCTGGAAAATGAGTATTTCTAGGTATGTCCTATGGTGTTCCAGTCATTGAACCTGCTCCAGAAATATATTTAATCCCAGTCAAAAGAAATTGCAACCGAAAGTGTAAACAAGAACCAAAACATACAATACATATTGTGAAATCAGAAGAAATTATTCAAAATGAAAAGGGAACTAGGAATAGCAAGGGGAGAGGAAAAGAAAACTGAGAAAAAGATAAAATGGAAACAGAGCTTTGTGAGTAGGGAGGGGAAGGAGAGTAAGAAGGGAGGGAACAGAAAAGGAGTCAAGATGTACCATGCACAGGTACAAATAACAAATGTGGTCATTATGTACACAAAAATTTGGATCAATAAATTTAATTAAATAAAAAAATATAGTTCCTTGTTGGATTGGCCCAAATCACCTTCTAATTCTTCAGTAAGTTTTATAATTCCCAAATCAAATCTTCCGTCACTGAAACACAAGTAGATGTTCTCTTCTGGGTCAATACACTTGACCCTCTAGACATCCCAAGGTGAGGAAATGGCTTCAAAATGAGATTTGTTCTTAAAGAAAGACTTTTCCTTACTTAGTTCATCAAAAGGAAGATGAGACAACCAAGTACACCCTGAAGGCTGCCAGTTGCTCCTTGAAGAGGGTTGAGAAGGTGACTTTCCCAGATAGATGGCTACAGAGTCACTGGATTTCCAGTAGAGTGAGTTCAAATGAAACATTCCCTGAAGCAATGAATTTGCCCAGACTCAAGTGTCCCAGTACCTCTGAGGTGCTTTGCACATTGTTAAGCTCCCACTGGTCACAAATAACAAAGCAAGTTAGCATTTTGAGGGGGAAAAATGTCATTCAATGCTCCCTGTCTAGGCCAAAGATAGGATGTTAATTTTTCAAAGTAAAAACATCACTAACCATAGGAAAATAAAAAGATAAATTGGGTTATGTTAAAATTAAGTGTCTCTTGATCAAATGACACTACGAAGGGAATAAAAAAGACAAACTACATACTTGAAGGAGGTATTTGCACAACATTTCACTGGCAAAAGGCTAGCACCTCATACACATAAAATAACTTTGCAAACTTGATAAATCAAAGATGACTGATTTAATAAAAACATGTACTCGAGCCTGAAACAGACACTTCACCACAAGGAATATCCAAAGAATCTGTAAACACGTGACAATATGTTCAGCTTAATTATTCAGCACAGAAATGTATGTCAAACAAAGCCAAACACTGTCACTTACCTAATCTGAGGTCCAAAACTAAAAGAAGTGACAATACCATGTGCTGGTGAGAAAGTAATACCAAGACACACACTAGTGATACAGGGCAAATGTGTCCAGCCTCTTTGGAGTGCTATTTGGTAGGATCTATTCAAGTTTAATGGAAATACATGATTTAGAAGTTTGTCCAGCCTCTTTGGAGTGCTATTTGGTAGGATCTATTCAAGTTTAATGGAAATACATGATTTAGAAGTTCTACCCTAAATATGCACCCTAAAAAGTAAAAGAATTTCTAATGCAACATTATATAATATCCCCAAAGAGAAAATCTTTCATTAAATATATGGGTTTAGCAATAGTATCTTATTTATAGCAACATGGATAAATTGAACTAATATTGCATTGACCAGGTAAAATCATATACAAAAGAATAACACTAAAATAATCCCCCCAAATGAAAAGAAACACCACTTATGATGACAGACATTAGAATAGTTACTACCTGTGAATAGAAGAAAGGAGTTGGATATGGGGACCAGAGACAGATGCAGAATACTTCTACAGATCTGCTAGTATTTTATATTTAATTCTCTGAACTGAGTGATGGTTATACAGAGTGCTGATTTCAATATAACATCCAGTTAGATATTCATTTGTGCTGCTTGCTTCTATGTTATGTTGTACATCATTAAAGATTTATTTTTAAGAAGTGCATGTAAATAATTTAACCCCAGGTGTTAGTTAAATAATTCTCTTAATTTGCACCATCCAGAGTTCACCTGCCAAATAGGACTCTGTTTTCATGCTGACCGAACTAGAGCAGGAGTGAAGGTCCTTAGCTAATTTGGCCTGAGGCCATTTGGGACTTCTTAACCTTTGGAGTGGAAGGTGATGGTTAACTATGAAATTAACATCTATATTTTTAAACCTAACACATAAGAAAGGCTATATGGTTAATTATATACCTAAATCGGATGAATTTTAATGGCTAGGTAAAGACATATATGTTGACTCTGTGTAAAATGAAAATTATTTAACAACATTACCATATATATGATTTTACTGACATAGGAAGTGTCACAGTGTCCCAGAACTAAGGAGAAAAAGGATGTATGTGATATCTGGGAAATAATTGGGTCCTGGAGGGATTGAACTATAGACAAAGCCATCAGTCTGCTTCCTAAAATAATTTCCATGTCTCCAAGGTAGCGTCACGTAATCAGTGTTGGTTTTTCCATAACATGTTTAACATGCCAAAAATAAAAACAGACTATTCTGACTTTGAGATGAGACATTTTAAGGTTGAAATGGCATATAAAGGTTAAACTGTCATCAACTTATTTAGCTGTGAAATTAGAAATTATTAGATAAAAAGGATGATTTCAGTCGCTACATATCACCTGCAGGCTCAGGTCATACTACTTAGCAGGGGTACCCAAGGCTCACCCCCAGCTGGCTCTTGCAGACTTTATCGCCTTTGTCTCTTCCCTGTCCAGCCTACCCTAACCCGTTATGTAGTTCAGCAGTCGCTACTTCATTTGTGCATGCTATTAGCTTTCTGCATAAAGAAGACCTTCCTTAATTATCTCCCTGGAAAATTCCTATTCATCCTTTAAAAGCCTCCTTAACCTTCAAGATTAGTAACATGTTCTTTTATTATAACTACAAACTGTTTCCATGTTTTCATTGTTAATTGTATGTCAGTATATTTTCCCTCTGCCCATGATATTCAGAATTCCTTAAGGATGGGGATCATACTTCCACATCATTCCTATTGTTAAATGACTCATTATGGAAGTGCTCAAGGAATAGTTATTGAAAAAGGAAAAAAATTTTCTCCTTCACCGCATTTTGCCAAAGAAAAATTTGAAATAGACACGAAGCATATTAAAAAATCCTCAATCTCCTTATGATATGATTGAAACTTAAAACTGATACATTATACATTATTTTATTCTGTAAAATGAAATATTTAAAAATTATAATAGCCAGGCTAATATATTCAGTTTTGTACTTCATATCAAGTGCTTTTGTTAAAAAGTTATATAAAAACTTTGATCTATACATATATAGTTAGGTGTCTAATCTTGGGAAAGAATCCCACAATGTGGGTATATTAGAGTACCAAGATATTCTCTTAGTGCTGTTTATAATAAAGAAAATGGAACTTCAGTGAAGAGCCCATATGAAAGAGAATAGTTATATAATTCTACTTCTCTCCAATGGAGCATTGTGTTTTGCAAAGAGTTTCACAACATAGGAAAACCCTTAAAATGTAAAATTTCCTTAGAAGGATGGATAAAAGGATACATATCAAATGTAGCCTAAATTTGGGGGCCTGCATACTGGCGCACTTGTTTAAGCATCTGCTCAGGCATATGCAGTCAGGCACAGGGGACCTAGGTTGGATCCTCAGCTCTACAAGCCAAACCGGCCATACCTTGAAGGCATTGTCAGACAGACAAAAAGAAAAAAAATCCTTCTCAAATATAGCATAAATTCAATTGCAAAGCTATTCCAAGTATAAAGGAAAGACATACAAAAAAGAAAAAGATGATTTCTCTGGCCCCATTAGAAAATTAAGCTGTGAAAAAAAATTTTCCTTAATTTTTTTTTAAATTCTAAGTACTGTAGTAATATTGTTGTCATGAGAGAAATAGATCTCTCCTCGGTCCATTTATGCTTTTGGTATATGTGTCAAGAATATAAAACAAAACTTTTAATTCAGGTAAAACTGACTTAAGCCACAGGTGATTATAAACACCTATAATTAGAAAACATAATTTAGAAAATATTTCAAAATTATTTTTCACTATCATCTAGTAACATAACCAAAATCTATTGCTAACAGGTAGAGCATTTCCAAGAAAAGGGAAGAAAGAAAATCATGTTTCTGAGAGCCAGGGGTGGTGCTGCAATTCCATCATGCAGGAGGCTGAAGCAGGAGGATCACTGTGAGTTTAAGATCTGCCTGTGCCGCACGGTGACTTGAAGGCCAGCTTGGACTACATAGCAAGATCTTGTCTCAAAAACAAAAAAGAAAAAAGATAAAAAGAAGCAAGCAAGCAAGGAAGGAAGGAAGGAAGGAAGGAAGGAGAGAGAGAGAAAGAGAGAGAGAGAGAGAGAGAGAGACAAGAGAGAGTTCTCTGAGATCGTAGAACCAACAACAAACCAAACCCTTTCACATGTTTCCTTCACTAGCTGCCATGAAAACACTACAGAGTTGAGGGTACTATCCACAAATTGGTGGCCAAGTAGCAATAGTGAAGGACAAAGTTAGATTTTAGCCCCAGGACTATATGTTTAGAAATTCTCATCTCCTTTTGTTACTAAATATTTCTTTAATGATATAAGTGTCCTGATGGCCTGCTTTACTAGATAGTTACTTATAATGAGTCATGCCACTTGTTTATTGAAACACTTAATTAAGTTGATTAAATTTGCTCCCTAACTTGTAGTTTATACAAACAAGGAACAAATACCTAGCAAGCAGACATGGCATCTGAAGTTGTCTTGTTTACTTTTATCTCATTGTTGGGACCAAATACCCAGCACCCAAGAAAAAGGAAGGAAAGGTTTAGTTAGCTTACAGTGAGTGGAGGTTTCAGTCCATACTCGCATGGCACCACGACAGACTGGCACATAGCGGAGGGCAGCAGCTCATGGTGGCAGCAAACAGCAAACCTGCAGGAGCAAAAGGGAGTAGTGGCAATGATGGCAGCAGCAGAGGAAGGGAGGAAGCCTCTGTCACTTACTTAAATTGCATTCAGGGTTTCCATGAGTGTAGCGCTCACCCCCATAATCCTAGCAGCACTCACACCCATAATCCTAGCATTAGATCATGAGTTAACCCCAAACTGTAGGAGTCCACCCCATAACTGCATGAGGCTCTGGGGGGACAATGAGACACAAACCATACCAGAAGTGTTTATCCTGGGCTTGCATCTGAATTAGAAACAGCTATAGGAGCTCAGCATGAGCTTGCTGAATTGAATTGATTAGGTCCTGCAGCGTCAATTTAAACTTGCGAGACTGTTATGTTTTGCATCTAAAATATCTTCCACATGTTTGCTGTATTTAGAGGTGGAGCTTTTAAAAGTTGATTGGATTTTGGGGCGGTATACTGATCAACAGATTGATTAATTACAAGTTCACATGCTGGTAGGAGGTGGAGCCTGGTTGGAGGGGTGGGTCACTGAGGTTCTGGTCTGGGTGCATTTCTCCTTCCCCCCTACTCCTCCCTTGTCTCTCTCCTTTCTGCCTGCTGTGGGTTGGATGGCTTTTCTCTGCCATGCTTTCCACTCAGCTGTTTTTGTCTTGGAACCAATGGCCCATGGACTGAACCCACAGATACTATGAACCTAAAGAACCTTTTCCTCCCTTACACTGTGAATGTTGGGTGTTTTGTCCCAGAGATGGAACACTGACTAACACAAAGACAGTTACCCTAAATTTTAAATTAGATTTGAGATTAAGTGAGGGTTTCTTACACTTCTTCTTGTACACTTTTGTGAGTACTTTTGTTAACGTTAAGAGCAGGTTTTGCTTTCAAGAGACACAGCTCTTTAAATTTTATTGCAGCCATGGAAAGCCCTCTCTGGATCTATGAAAAATTACAACATTGTCTATCACAGCAGCAAGGATTAAGGGCTATTGACGTTTGTCTTTTCTAGAAGCACTTGTTCATTGATTTCTGTGGCCATTGCTACAAATGCAGTCTTGTCAGGGTTACCTGGAAGAGATGCAGGTTTCAAAGAAACAATTCTAGATAATGTTGAGCTTTGAGTAATTACCCTGGTGAGTCTGCTTTGTATTTTGTGTTGCCTTTGATGAAAATTATCAGCTCTCCACTGAATCCTTAATAATTTCATCTCTGTAGGAAAACAGTTCTTTGAGGAATGAGGTATACCCTAATGGTGAAAGCAGAGGCAGGCAGTTTGCACTCTCACGCTGACAAGGTCATCCCTGTCACATTTGGAACTACAAAACCTCTATAACATTGACTTTTCTTTTTTTAGCATTGCCAATTTAGAGCCAAGCCCTAGTGTAATAGCAACAATTTAAGAACTCAGAGCAAAAAACAGATTGGGCAAAAGGCTTGGTGGGGGGTATCAAGGAAAGTGAGAGAGGGAGGATCTGAAATGAAAGAATATTAAATGCGTGTACCAAATTGTTCCAGTGAACCTCATTATTCGGCATCACCAACATACATTAATAAAAAATAAATTAAAAATAAAACTTTTAAGAAAGCTTGGAAAGGGGCTGCGGAGATAGCTCAGTGGCATAAGCATGTGCCTGGCAAGTGCAAGGTCCTCAGTTCAATCTTTTGTCATGTGTATTTACTCCCTAGTGATCTCACTTAACCTCATGACTTCTGAAGCCACCAATACCCTGAAGCTGTATATGTTTTCTCTCTTTGATATCAGACCACCCCAGCATTGGGCAGGACAGGGAGTGAGGGAGAGGGTCAGAAAAGATCTCATTTAATCACCTTGTGTCTCTTGCTCCGGATTCCAAAATTTTCATTCAACATTTCATGATAGATTGTTTAGAACTAGAAACTAGAAGATGGATAGATGCACCATAATAAACCAGCCATTTCTACAATTCATGTGAGAAATAACAGTGGCCTAAACAAACAAACAAACAAAAAATAGCAGTAGGCACAGAAAAGAACTGGATAGGACAGCAAAGTATGACAGAAGTCTGGTTAAATACCAGAGACACTGAAATAGAAAATATATGAAAATTACATAATTTTTAGAGAATAAGAGGCTCAGTATCATTCATAGTGCAAGCTCGTGTCTGCCAGATCCGAAGGAGGAAGTGAAGCAAATGTTGATGTAAGTGCAGATGCTATTTTTAAGGATGAAAGAGAGCATGCAGTTATAAGAAAATTAGTCTGCACAATAATATGGCTCACAAGTCTGAATTTTGTATTGAACCAAACTAAGGACCATCAAACATAGATTGTCTCTCTTTTCTAGCCCACGAACACAACAACCTTAGAAACAAAACCAACACACACCATTCTCACAACACCATCTTTATATCACTGTGGAAAACAGAAGTGGGCTGATGGGTGTGTGTTCTTTGGTATAAATGAAGATATGGGAGATCTATGTAGTTATAACCATTGGATGTCTGTCTACCTGGATCTCTATGCTTTTGTGATACTCAAATGTTGAATAAGCCAGGCATCTTCATATAAATCCGACCTATTTTAACTCCATCTTTGTACCTGAATTTCAAAGAAAACAGTGCATACTCAGGTGCTTTTATTGTGAGTAACAACAAAAGCAATGCTGTCTTCCTAGCAGCAGCAGTTTGGGAGGCATGAGGGCCAGTGAAACCCCAGGGAAGCTGAGCTGGAAATGATTTTGCGTTATGAATCATTACCAAAAGTGTGAGCCGAGTTCTGATTGTAAAGCCTTTATTACTGTGATGTTACAATAATCCAAAAAGAACACAGCTGGATTTTCCTGATGACAGGTGCAGCTTACAATTTCTGGTTGAAAACAACTCAATTTTGCAGTTATAAATTGTGCAAATTTGATATGGACATCACCAAAAGAGAACATGCATGGAACCCTACTAGATTCTTATTACAGTAACTTATCCTGGCAGTAAGACTCATTTTTTGATTAGAATTTAGCACGTTATAGAATTGCCCCACAGGGAGTCTGTTCCACACAGAAATTTGATTAAGTATACTGAAAGCTTATCTGTTCGTTTCATGGTAAAGAACATTATTAGCTAGCACTAAAACCCTCTACAAGTTGGCCACTGCTGACATGTCCAGGGTTAACTTTTTACTCACCCTCCTCAAATTAACACGTCAACGTGACTGACTTACTATCCTCTGCTCTGACTGATTTTGTCTCACCACATGCTGTCTTCTCTCCCCTCCACAAGCCTCCAGTTCAATGTCTAGACTTCTCTTCCACAAAGCTTTTCCAGGACCCTATATTTTAAGGCAAATCTTAGCCCACCCTTTCAATTCCTACATCAGAAAGAGAAAAATATGGGAAAGTTTATAAATAATAGAACACTTTGAAAGTCAGTGTCTCATAATTTTGCTGGAAAATGTTTTCAACTTGTGTTCATCTTGAGTTTTTTTTTTTTTCTACTTTAATTCTCTTATTTGAAACATGACAAAATATCATTTATACAAAATCTCTCTATTTTGAGATCAAAATAGGAGAAATAATGGTGTGGCAGCCTAAGACAAAAAAATGAGAGGGTAACAACTAGTACTGAAAACCTGACACGCTAGCTATAGTACCACCTAAAATCTAGTTGTTTTGTGAATAATGAAATTTGAAATATTTTTAAATTTGTAATAAAATGAAGTTTTTGACTCAGCACCCAAAGATATAATTTAGTATGTTCAACTGTTCATAGGTGACTCTAAAGACAATGGAAAGTCATTAAATACACCTGTGCGGATATCTTTTTAATATGGTCAACTGTATTTGACTTAAATAAGCTGCACTTGTATATAATTTATTTTCTAAATTGTCTATCTAAATAATAGCCCAAAATTTCTCCAACAGTTATTTTGGGGTACCAGATAGGTAAATTGCACACTGTATAACCTGAGTATTCACACAGTGACCAACACTCAGCATGAAACCTCACCCTGAGGACCCTAACATTGTCCTGATAAGAAACCAGGCAAAACAACAACAGGCAGAGAGCATGACGAAGTACAACAGGAGACAGTAACATCAGTACTACGTGAGACTATGAAATAAGCAGAAAAGTATAGCAATAAGGCTGGTGTTTGCATATTCCATGAGGTGCAGTTTTTAGGCACAAGTAAATCATCAAATGAGTATTTTCAGATTTCTTAGAGCTAATGAATTTCAAATAAAGCTTATCTTTTCCCAAGTACGTTTCACAATCCATTTTAATCAAATTCTTCTTAAAAATCCTATAGTGCAAGCAATAGAAAACACTCTAAAAGTTGAAATTATTTTTATTATTTCATTAGTTGTCACTCTATGCTTGGGTGAGTAATTGGTTTCTAATTAGGAAACTCTGATTTCACCACCCAAAATATAAACAGCACTGCAGACAAAATAGGCATAACAGTGTCATCCTGAATGAGAAGCTTAAAGTAAATATATATATATATATATATATATATATACATATATATACATATATATATGTATATATGCATATATGTACACATACATAGTTTATATCCCTCATGTTTTATGGGGAAAGTAGTGACTTAGTTATTATAAAGCAAATTTATCACTCTCAAATAGTTTATCTTACAGATTATTTGGAAAGATATCACTATATTTATAGTATAGATCTCTTTACAAATAATACTGAAGTTTCAATAAAAAACTATTATGAATTTTCTTCCTTTTATACAGACTCAGTAGTATTTTCAAGCAAACAAACAAACAAAAATGTTTGCAATCCCAGCACAGCAAGAAATAAGGCCTCTCTGTTTCATATAGGCAAAACAAACAAAAATATACATATATAAAATTTTTAACATTCCTCTAACTTTTCCATAGATATAGTTCATATACTTGAATTTCTTTATCACAACACCAGCTTTTCATGTACAAAGTCCAAGTGAGTTGAGTTCATAGTGTTGCTTCTGAATCCTTGGAACATTAACACAGTGGAACCATGGCACCTCAAGAAGGTAAGACAGCTTTTTTTAGGTTCTCTATTTCTGCCTCTAGATTGCTTCTCCAAGACCATCCTCAGATTCAGTAGCTCACTAGAACGACTCACAAAAATGAGACAGCAGAGCTGTTGAAATCACCACTGGAGTTTACTGCAGTGAAAAGATAAAAAAGGCAAAGACACCCAGGCAAAGTCCAGGAGAAATCAGCTGCAAACTTTTATTGTCTACTATTGAAGCTGGACAGATAACACTTAATTCTCCCAACAACAATGTGTGACAACATGTAATAAAATGTACAACTGCAAATGAAGAACTTTCCTATAGTGTAGGTGTCCAGGGTTTTTACTGGAGGTCAGTCATGTAGGAAACAGGCACCTGTATTACCCATCTCCTGCCTCCAGAACTCCTGCCCTCAAGTCAAACTGACACACCATAGTTCAGGCTTCCAGAGTAACAAAAACAGACTTCAATATAAATCTTATTATTAATATTAACTACATCTGGTGGTCCAGGACTTCTTACACACAAAGACACTCTAACTAGACAGGAGCCAAAGACTGGAGCCGATCTCACCGAAGCCAAAGACCATATTTTTTATTAATTTGCAACAATTCAGTGCCTCTTTGCTATTGACTTAACCCTTTTCTGCCTATTTACTTTGGTGTCATTTAATTTATCCCATATTTAACAAGCCTAGCATATCATTGTAGAACAAAGTCCTTCTCCTTTATATTTAGTTATTGTTGACATTTTGCATCATTCAATATCTTCTATTCACCATACTTCATGCATCAGATATATTGTTATCGTTTTTCTCTGGAGAACAGCATGAAGAATATAAATTCCTGGCCAAGTTTTCATCTTTATTGCATTGACATATTTCTATAGCTAATTTATCTAAAATAATGTAGGTAGAGCTACAGAGTGACATTTTCAAGAGAAAGTGGGAACATAAAATGTGTATAGAGCCCATCTGCATTGTAAAGCTTGAAGAAACAAATTAGAAATCTGAGTTCTTTCTATGAGGCCCAATGAGTCTCTCATCTGTTTTTCATAAGGGCTTATTTTGATGACTGCCACATATATGTTTTTCATTTGTCTCAAGACAAAAATTTATAAAGAACACACATATGAAAGCAACTCACATCCACTATAAGAATAGTTAATATTTTAAAAATAAAATTTAAAAAAATCCCAAATGACTAGCTTCATGAACAGTATTGAAGAATGGCAGATCAACTCAAAGCTCAGAGTATCTGAGGTGAGAATCAGACCTGTGTCATAAGAGCATGGGACTGACTGCCAGGACTCCTGCTCTGATAGGGCCGGCGTTGTACACGTACCATATCTATGGAAAGACCTTGCTCCTGCAGCCACCCTGGCAGCTGAGGCTGCTTGATTAGTTTTCTCCAATGGAAACAAATGTGTCCCTTTATGGTGTAACTGAAAGATCCTTTACCAATTTATGGTGAGAGGAAAGTATGTTTCATAGGATGGCACAAACCCCTGTAAGTTTTTATAAAACATTTTAACTCATCTTTGTTGTATTAAAGCACTGATACTTCAGGCTATTACGGCAGCCTAACATACCTTAGACTGCCTATTGTTCCTGGGTCACAATTCCAACTAGAAAAGTGGCAGTATAATCAAAGGCAAAATATTTGACTTTTTTAACTTGTAGTGTACTGAAATGAAATATTGTATAGATTAGACTAGATTTCTCTAGGATGCCTCTTAGTTATTAATACCCATGGGATTGGTTAAAAACAAGAACCATTTGGCTTTAATTCCTAACTATATCATTTACTGCTGTGATATGAACCTCAATTTTTAATCTATAAAATGAATATATTAATATCTGATACATAGTTATTTTGTTATATACACAAATACTTTGCTAGTGTATAAAGAGTTCTAATTATTATCAGTTAATAATTTAAATCCATGATGATAACAAGCATGTTGTTGCAAGTTACCAATCAATCATAAATCAATTTTCTAAGCATCTTTCACTCAATAATGTCATTGTTAATTAAAGTAAATGAATATTTATGTCACCCATTAGTACACATTTTTCCTAACAAAAGAAACGTAGTAAGATTAGTCTCACCATGACTGTCCTATGTTCATGCTTGTGACACTCAGGAATAACAAAATATAAGTTACCATAGGTCATAAAATTCTTACAGCATGAAGCTAAAAGCAAAGGATGCTCTCTTGGGGTGTTCCACAGTATCAACACTTACTTTGATGGTAACAAATAATACATTTTCTCCAGAGTACTTCTTGTAACTGTGACTTTAGATTCATGTTCAATAGACTAGAGTCTTTTTCTAAAGGTGTTTCTTATCTGGAAAGGGCATTCATCTATCTTTGAAGCAAATATGCAAACATCAATATACAAACTGTATGTTACACTTGCTTTAAATAAAATTTTGTTGCTGACCAGATAGTGTAAAAGATGACCTGTGGTCTTCTAGGCCAGTAGACACTCATTTATATGTTCTATCTGCATCACAGATAAAAAGTCAAAATCCCAAATCTCCAAAGATGTTAGTCAGGTTCTGGTGATAAGAAACACTTTGGCATGAGCAGAAGGGTAGAAGAGAAAACGATGTAGTCAGTCACTAATGGCAATATGGATATCAGCAGAGAGTTAGTAGCGGTCTCTATACAAACTTCTGGGAATTACCCTTGCTGAGACCCAACTTGGAATATATGAGGAATCAGATACTTTACACATTAAAATATGACCAATATAGGTGAAATGTGTAATACTCCTTAAGAACCTAAGAATTTTTTAGATTTTTAATCTACTTACAACAGATCAAGAATAAAAATGTAAAGCCTATTAAAAGATTAGCGGGTTTTTAAACCTTCCTCTTAAAATCTATTTCAAACTGTACTTAAAAACTTTTATTTGATTACCGCTTAATTCCCTTTGGATATATATAATGTTCTTTATCTTTCTCTAGAAACTGAGGGCTATTTTTGAACCACTGTATATTCTTCTGAATTGAAGAATACCCAATACAAAATTTAGGTTATCTCTTAGAAACGGAAGTTACCCTATCTTTATAGAACCTTACAGGTTCTTTAAGAAAGATGGGATGTGAAAAAGCCTTCTTTTTTCAAATATTTTCCCAAGGTCCTTTAGATTAACATCAAGGGCAAATGAAATAAAGAAACATACATTGAATGCCTATACTATTTCTGTACTCTAGAAACTTACAATTCAGTTGGAAAACACATTGAAGGGAAAAATATAGAACACAATAAATTAGACCTAAGTAATACTTCAAGACAACACTATTATAAATTGTTGCTAGGTGATAGATGATTCATTGCTTACGTTATTTGCCAAAATTACTCATAGAAGCTTAAGGTCCTTTTGTGCATACTTCCTTGCTTTGATACATCTTAAATACTCCATAGGCCTTATTTAAAGTAATTCCTGATTTAACGATGCAAGGTAACAGAGACAGTATGAGGGAAGTTTCAAGGTCAGCCAGGCTAGTCACAATAATTATTAGTTAGTGATAGGATCAAGGTTTTCTTGCCTAATGTTCCTTTATTTCTGTATATCTTCAGGCAGGTATATCAGGTTTTATTTACTCTTCCATTCCAAGGACTAAAGAAAGGGAATCTCAGTTTCTAAAATAAAAGGAATGAAACTGTTTATTAGTTGTCTGTGAAATAATACATGAAAAACAGTGATTGAGGACACATGACTATTTCCAGCTGACATGAGTTGTTTCTAGAAAAGATCTATAGACTTGGTAACAGAACATATATCCATGTTACATCAAGTTGAGCCTTTCCAATAGACAGAAACAATCTTCCTATTAACATCCTCTTTCCCCTTTAAATGACTCTAACTTGGATTTTGGATTAGTAAATCTTGACTTTATTGGAAAAAAGATCATTCATTAAGGGACTGAAGAAGTCACCCTCTTTAGATCACAAGTTGAAAAACAAGGTTAAATTAAAAGAGGAAGAAGGTCACAAAGCCTTCTTAGTTTCTGCTGCTCACCTGACATTTTAACCCAGATACTCAAGCTTTGTTTGTTTGTTTGTTTTTTTATCATTGCAGATATATTCTTCCCTCTTAAACTTGAATAATATGAGATATGAAATAACCATAAAATTTCCTTCAGATTTGTCCATGTTAGTTCTTAGACTGAGCTTTAAAACTAATTCAGATTTGAATAAGAAACTTGACTTAATTCCAACCTGCTGCATCTTGCCATTTGGGAAGTAAACAGTTAAATGGGTTTCCAATTCATTCCTTGCCATTAAAAGGGGACAACTTCAGCAAAGAAAAAAAGAAAGAAAGAAAGAAAGAAAGAAAGAAAGAAAGAAAGAAAGAAGAGTAAGAAAGAAAGATGACTGATGAACAATTTTTATAAATATGCTAAAAATAATTCCTCTTGGAATAAATGCAATAAAGCAAAACAAAAACCACATAATATTTGCTAGCAGGAGTGTTCTCATCTGTAGCAAGATGCACCTGCTGTAAGATTCTTTTATTGTAAACCTAATTGGAATCCATGAATCTGTAATCATGGCTTCCTGTAAATTGTCATTGGTTTAAACTATGTAGCTACCTCGGAATAAAATAGGGATATTTATGGCCAAAGAATGCTTCTTCCCTTAGTAGCTTAACTGAACATTTTATTAAAGCCTCATTTGTTAACCTAGATACAGGGCACAGCCTGATGTAGCAAAAAATAACCTGACAAACGTGACTGAATATTTTCAATTTCTCACTGCTTTACCTGCCTCATAATTATTTATATCCCTGAAAGCATTAATAAAGGTAGTTCTTAGGCAAAACCTCTGATATATATACATATATATATATATATAGATAGATAGATAGATAGATATAGATAGATAGATAGATATAGATATAGATATAGATATAGATATAGATGTATGATTTGACAAAGCAATTCTTTGTACTCTCTCACCCTTCAGCAATGCTTATTGCTTTGCCTTGAGGAAAACATTCTACTTAATTCTTGGGACTTGTCCGCTGTTCTATATTTCTAGTTCTTCTAACTAGCTCATCTTTCTGAACTTGTGGAGAATCTCAGACTTTACAGGACCAAGGTCTTGTATTTTTTATGACAATCTTAAATGGATATTTGAATCCTTTTCTAAGACGTGGTACAGTGATTTTCAACTTTTTATCTGTGGAAGGATAATAATTGGTTTGAATTCCACGAAAGGCTCCAGGAATGATGTCCATTCTTGGAGTTTGTGGATTTTGTTTTTTCTTTTTATCCTATATTTTACTCATATTTTCCTCCAAGAGTATCTCTTCTTAAACTGCCCTTGCCATATCCTAATATAAAATAGGAACTGTGTTGACTTATATTCCATCTAATCTGCAAAACATAACTGATCCCCAATAGGTGCCCATGGATAAAAGATAAAGAACCTGAAGCATACCTATAAATAATTATCATGTTCGATATGCATCAAGCATAGTGTGAGGAAAATTACTGTATATGATTTTAGATCCTTAAGAAAGCCTAAAAATGAACTATCATTTGATAGATGCAGAAAACATTGGCATTATCCAAAGCTCTCCCACTGCTAGAGCTGCAGGACAGACACAACGGCTTTCTGACTGAAGACCAACACTTACAGTTGATTCTATTTTTTTTTCTAAAACAGGAACCATTTATTGATTAGTGTCAATTTTAATCTTTGGGCTCAATAAATTCAAAAGGAATACCAGCATTAGATATTTTAAGTTTAAATTTACTAAAATATAAAGATGGAAAACCCTATCTTGGACAAAAAGGAATATTAATGAAATGATAGAAAATCACATCTAAATGATATTTTATATTTAATTTTATTCACTCAATTCTAATTTGTCTCAAAAGTTGTCAAGAAAAGACATCATAAATAATCAAAACTATCACTGATATTAAATTTCAGTGGGTAATGTTTTACGTTGAAATGATCTTCACTGGTGGCCCACTGCAATTGCAGAACATTTGACTGTGTATGTATCTGCTTCTTCTTAGTCCAAAGAGAAGTATATTCTTTTCCTTTTTAAAATGTTTTTCTAAGCAACATCAATAGGGAGGTGGGTCATGCCCACACACTGTACTCTGTAGAATGATTGTGAGGACAATATGCAATATGTCAACTTTCAAAAAAAGAAAGAAAGGGGAAAAGAAAAAAGAAAAAAAAAGTAATGTTGATTTAAAAGGGTTAATGTTTAATTGTTTGATCAATCTTATATACCTATATGTATTAATCTAAACTGATCTGATGATGAAAATATGTAATATAACCATTGTTAAATTTAAACAATAAAAATATTAAATTAACAATGAAAAATAAAAAAAATAAAATGAGGAAAAAAATTAATTCTTAGAATAGCTTAGGAAATGATTTCAACAGCAATAGATTAGAAATAAATTTATATGCAGTGGGTTTTTATTCTATTTTGCTTCTCAATTTCTAAAACTTCCTACAGTTGATTCTTGAGTACTTCCTTCTGCATTCTTTTTCTTTTCTAGTACTATTCCATTTTCTCCAGGAATTAAGGTGAAACAAAGCAACTTCATCAACTGAATGAACAGAGCTCATTAGAAATGATACGGTTTTGCCTGTAAAAAAAGATGGTGGGAGGCTCCCCAAAGCTAACAACAATGCAGGGTGTGGGGGGGAAGTATGTTATAGAAGCCAATATATGCTAATAGTTTCCCACCTAATTTAAACCCATAGGAAGAGACTGTCATCATTGATTAACACTGCTTCATCCTCTTTAATGTGCTCTAAAAGGTATGAAAATCTTTATTTATTAGTCACATAGTTTTCATTTGGAAAGTCCAAATAAAATGACACATACATCCGGCCAAACAGTAAAAATTACATATAGTTATTTACACCATAATAGTGCCAGTAATGGGTTTTCACACTTATACAAAGAACATGATACATAGGTTCCTCAAGTGAGAAATTTTATTTTTATTTTTAGCCACTGAAGGGAAAACAAATTTGGTATGATGATCTTTTAAAATGAACATAGAGGGCTGGCAAGATAGCTCAGTGGTCTAAAGCATGTGCTTAGGCAAGCTTAGGCAAAGCAAAGGGACCATAGCTCAATGCCCAGCACCACATGCTGTGCCAGCTCTGCCCCCAGTGCAGGCTGAGCCAGCCACAAATCAATCAATCAATCAATCAATCAATCAAACATGGAAACACATTGATCAAAACATGTGTTTACCTTATAGGGGAAATCTTTCTGAAGACTCAAGCAATCTCAATAGATTCTTAATGTTACTAGACAATATATTTTTGCATTAGATCTAATTTCCTGAATGATTTCTGCATTTCAGTGCCCATAAAATGTGCAACAGATGCTTAACAAAAGTTTTTAAACAAAATGTTTGTCAACTACTTTTTAAAAAATATATGCTGCCTATTGTGGCTATGTCTAAACATTCTCTTAAAGCCTCATGTGAGCACCAAGGGGCTTTTTCAGAGGTGGCTGGACCTAGAGTGTGTGACACTAGGAATGATGCATGGTGCAGTTCTAGAATTAAGAACAGTAGGATCACGTGTGTGAGTGCTACTGCCCCAAGTGTCCTGGGAAAGACAAAAGGGGCAGAAAGACATTGGCAACATCCCTTGTTGCTTTACTACCTTCTGCCCACCATGAGCTGCTTTTAATCTGCCATGCCATCCTGCCTTGGAACCAGCTGGTTATGAACTGAAACCTCTATGAACCATGAGCTAAGTAAACTTTCCTCCTTTAACTTTGAGCATCAGGTATTTTGTCTCAGCAACGAGAGAAAAGTAACTAAGCCACCGCCTGTGAAAGTGAAAAGGGGTGGACCTGAGAAGAAAGGTAGGTAATAAGTGACTCACAGCTTCTCTTCTTCAACTTCCTATAGCAAATATTAACAATTCATTTATTAATTAAATGCATGGAATATGTATTGTAGGTTCATAGGGCAATAAGAGTCCACAAGAGAAGCATCAACCGTTTTGAAATTACAAAGACTAAAAAGAAAAATTACTTCCCAGAGAAGTAGATGCTACAAGATTGTGCTATATAACAGACAGGTATAAGCTCAAATGGAGAATTTGGGAAGGAGGTAATGGAAGTGGGTAGGAGACATTTTTTAAATGTATTTGATACAGTGTCTCACTGTACAGTTTGGGCTCCTAGTGATCTTCCTGTTTTCAGCCTCCCTAGCACTGGGATTACAGGCTTGTGCCACTATGCCCGGTCACTGTAGCTGGCTCAGCACACGTGGCAGTGGGGCTGCTGTTACATGTAGTATAGAGGATTGGACCTAGGTCCCTCTGCTTGCCTGAGCAGGCAGGCTTAGCCCACTGAACTATCTAGTCTGCCCAGTAGGAAACATTTAGACCACAAAATCTAGTAATGAGGCTAAAGAAAGATGAAACAACCCAAGCCCTTCCCTTCTCATCTAGGTAACTTTCATGCACAGTAGTTTCACTCTATACTGTTTAAGGAACTGAAATTAAAGTAGCTCCTGAAGTTTTCTATATAGATTTATGCTGAAGAAGGTACAGAATATAACCATTGTTAAATTTAAATAATAAAAGTATTAAATCATGAAAACAAAGAAGGTATAGAAATTTTGAAATAACTTTTATGTATTACAGAACTGAACAACGTATAAATATATGGTTGTTGTTAGTGTGGTTTCTCACTGTAGAGGGGAAAAAATGAAACATGGTTAGCAAAAAAACTTTTTTATGAAGTTTGCATGTGTGTGAGTGTTTATGTGTGTGTGTGTTCTAGCCCTCTTGGCTGAAAGAAAGCAATGGAAGCCCTTAGCAGTGACATAACTAGTGCACAATCTGTCTTCCTAACAAGCTTTCCACACAAAGTGGCTTAGACTTCTTTGGAAAATAGGAAAGTGCTAAAAATGTGGTAGCATCACAGAGAGACCCAGGAGCCACTCAGAAAAAGTTGGCAAACTGTAAGCATCAGAGTAAAGAAATAATAACTTGCTGAATAAAATTGAAATCCATGTTGCCTATTAAATATCCATGTAGAGAGAGAGACTGATACATAGAAGAGAAAGAAAGGCTTTTCTCTACAATAGAATGCCTGCCAAAAAGATATAGAGGGGGAAAACAGAGTTTTCAAAACTCTGATTGTATATTCATAATAAATGAAAAATATCAATTCAGAAAAGAATAACTGCTGGCCATTAAACTCAAATCCCTTGACAGAAAGACCTACAGAGAAGAGTTAAAAGTGGTGCAGGATCTGGCACTGTGGCAGGATGTGACTCTACATTTGTACAATTTAAAGTGTGTCAAGTGCCTCTCCATGGATCCCTGGGGACAACACAGGAGCAGGAAGGTGCTTGTCCACGGGGCTGCACGCTAGTGCAGATGCAGCTGCTGAGTACAGCTGGTGACCATTTGTTCCGTTCCACAACCTACGCCCTAATTTCAGGGCCTGTGCACTTTTCAAGGGTTTGGGTGAACACTGGAAGTGCCAAACATACATATCAATTGGTTTCAAAACTTAAAAAGTGCCCAAAGTCTACAGAAATAAATGATTATTTCGATCAATTATAACATGTCAACTTCATTCTTAGTATTAATAAACATTGTTCCTAAACATGAAAACAATTTTTATGTTAAACTTCTTACTTGGCTAAAAATCTCCTGAGATGTATAATTATTGTGAAGAAATCAAAACCAATCTTATTTAAATGAGTTACTTAACAGTTTGGACTGTCTTCTACCACCACCTTTAGGATTTCCTGCTATGCAATTATGGTATCAGCTAAGCAGATGAGCTAACATGAGTGGTTCCACACTTAATTTATGCACAGCTAGGTTAGTATAAAATATATACTTACAGTTGCCAAAAATTTCCAAGTATTCAATCCCCATTTAACCCCTGTATCATAACCCAAATTTGGGCCTTTAATCCTGGTTGCATAAGCCCCTTCCAAGAGTCCAAAATATTTCTTGCAGAATGCAGTTGGAGGTGGTTTGTGGGTAGTTCCATGTCTAATTATTAATTTGTTATTTTTGCAAGGTCATTCCTCCTCATAATAATGTTAGAACAAGGTCTTTAGTTACCAAGGTAACAGGAAGAAGTGTTTAGGTATGCAGTTTTTCTTAATTAGGCCTCCCTCCTTTGTCTCAAAACTGAACTGTGCTCTTGGCTCTGTCTTCCCATGGTGGCAAGAACACCGAAACTTCAGCTTCTTTTTCCATGTTTTGTGTGTCTTGTCACCACATACAAATCTTCCTCCTCTTCTTGGATACATGCATTCCATTTTATTTTTCTTTCTTTTTAGCCTCATTTACCAACTGTTTGAAAATCACACTCATATATTACACATCTTTTCTATCACATTGATATTCTTAAAAAATATAATTATTTTTATGTATAGCATATCAGGCTATTAATTACATAGTATTCTCATGTATTTTGAACAAACAAGTTCTCTAGCACCCAAAAGCATTGTCTACATGTATTGTTTAAATCATTTTATGTATTTTAAAGACAGACTTTTATTCAACATTTACCAGCATATATTGAGATGGGGATATAGTTCAGTGGCATAAGCACCTGCTTGGCAAGTGCAAGTTCTTGAGTTTCACTCCCCAGTACTGAAAAAAAAAAAAAAGAGAAAAAGAAGAAAAGAAAAGAAAAGAAAGAGCCAAGCTAGGCAATAGATTGTAGAAATTAGCCTGATAGTTTTGACCAAATTTTCTTATTCTAAAATGTGAAAAATGGAGCCGGACATGGTAGCGCACGCCTATAATCCCAGCACTCGGGAGGCTGAGGCAGGAGGATCGGTGCGAGTTCAAGACCAGCCTGGGCTACACAAGTGAGCTCAAGGGCAGCCTGAACTGCATAGTGAGACCCTGTCTAAAAAAGACAAAAAAAAAATAAAATAAAATAAAAAATAAATAAATAAATAAAATGTGAAAAAATAATACCTGCTTCATAGAGTACCACAGGCTGAGCACACTAATCTGAAAATCAGAAATCTCAAATCTCAAATATCTCAAAAGGCAAAGCCACTCTTCACTGACATGAAACCACAGGTTAAAAAAACCTCCACATTGAACCTCTTGTAATGGGTCCTAGTCAAATTGTGAGTGCACTGAAAACAATGGATAAAAATATCTTGCGAGTTTGGGAGCAGAGTGGTAGAGCATTTACTTCATATGCACAAAGCCTTGGATTCAATCTTCAGCACAGCAAAATGAAAAAAAAAAAAAAAAACTTGGCTGAGGCAGGAGGATCAGTGTGAGTTCGAGACCAGCTTGGGCTACAAAAGTGAGCTCAAGGCTAGCCTGAACTGCATAATGAGACCCTGTCTCAAAAAGACAAAAAAAAAGGCACGCCAAGCAGCTTCTGGCGGGGAGGTGTTGCCGCCATTGCCACAGCGCTCGAGGTATGCCCCGCTGGCCGGTGGGGGTCTGCAGCCGCTGGTGCCATGGGCCAATGCGGCATCACCTCCTCGAAGACCGTGTTGGTCTTCCTCAACCTCATCTTCTGGGGGGCAGCTGGCATTTTGTGCTATGTAGGCCCTTACGTCTTCATCACCTCTGATAACCACTTCTTTGAGGACGTTTCCACGCTCATCCCTGCTGTGGTGATCATCGCTGCGGGAGCCCTGCTTTTCGTCATTGGGCTCATTGGCTTCTGAGCCACGATCCGGGAAAGGCGCTGCGGACTCGCCACGGTTGTCATCATCCTGCTCTTGGTTTTTGTCACAGAAGTTGTCGTAGTGGTTTTGGGATACATTTACAGAGCAAAGCTGGAAAATGAGGTTGACCTAAGCAATCAGAAAGTATGTAAGACTTACCATTAATGGAACCAACCCTGACACTGCCAGCCTGGCTATTGACTATGTGCAGAGGCAGCTGCACGGTTGTGGAATCCATAACTACTCAGACTGGGAAAACACAGATTGGTTCAATCTGTTAGCTGCTGCAAAGAGACTGCAAGCAACTGTAACAGCAGCCTGGCCAAACCCTCCGATCTCTATGCTGAGGGGTGTGAGGCTCTGGTTGTAAAGAAGCTGCAGGAGATCACGATGCATGTCATCGGGGCGGTGCTGGCCCTCGCAGCCATCCAGCTGCTGGGCATGCTGTGTGCCTGTATCGTGCTGTGCAGAAGTAGAGACCCTGCCTATGAGCTCCTCATCACTGGGGCCATCTACGCCTAGCAGAGGCCTGGCCGAGCCTCAGTCTGACATGGCTTGGAGGTGGACTGAGTAGTTATGCTGTGCTGGCTCCGAGTTCTCTGGCTGAAGCATGTGAATGCTGGTGTCAGGCAGAGCACACGGGCTTTTCATACCTACCACTTACTTTCCTAACCATGGCTTTCTTTGCCTCATTCTAGCTGACACTCTGTCCCTGGATTTTAAGTTTGGTAGTCCATGTTCCCATTTCTAAACTATTTGCAAGTTGCATAGCATGGTAGGATAAAGGCGGCCTGTGAGTAGTGATGGATCTCTGCTGTGGGATTGCTAGGTCCTTTCTGTCTTTACAATGGAGAACTCTGGCCAGAGGCTTCAAGGAGGGGAGAGGAAGCCAACTGGCTGGTAAAATGAACACCAGATGGTGATCCTCATTGGTGTCCTTCACAAATATATACTGTAGTCCACTAGGATAGCAACTGTACAAAGCGGTTAAGATAGATTTTAGATCACACAGTGTGTATCTTCTTTGTTTATCTTACGAATCAGACTGGTCTTCAAACTGTTGTTTTTTAATCAAAGCTGGCTTTATCGGAGGAGTGTAATGTATGCACTACTGCTTTAAGGCAGTGTGTGTGTGTGCGTGTGTGTGTGTGTGTGTGTGTGTGTGTGTGTGTGTGTGTGACTGAGCCCACCATCCTAAGTCTTAAGCTCGTTAGAGGTAATGTACCCATGTAGACTAGCAGAATAGTATGGAGATGTAATCTCAGTTGTAAATAGAAAATCCTAATTGAATAAACTCTGTAACAGCCCTCAAAAAAAAAAAAAGACAAAAAAAATAAACAAACAACCCCCCCTAGATTATTGTATAAAATATACATAAAACATAACTGATACTTATGTTCATACTTACATCCCATTCTTAGAAGATATCATGTCTTTATGGACATGCAAATATTTAAAAACAAGGAAATCCAAAATACTTCTGGTTCTAAGTATTTTAGATAATGAATATATATGCCATATATATGTGTATATATATATATGGTATAAATGAGATAATGTAAACAAAATTATGTTAAGGACATAATGAATGTTGTTCATACCATAATTAGTGTCATGGTTGTAATTAGCATGTGTAAATATGTCTGGAGTGTGTAAAAACCCTACCACAAGGAGCTCAGTATCTGATAATGGCTCTGTAATTGGCCATGATCAGTGAAGCAGCATTCTTTTTGTTTCTTAACAAAATATTATTACAACTAATACTTTAGAAGTTCCCTGTATTATCAGAGCAGTCAATCAAGTTCAAAGAGTTTGATTCTATGACCAATTGGATTTCTTTCAAGTTTGCAATATTTCTTGTAATTCTAGTCAATTGTATTATTTTTCATTTTGGTGACATTGTGACTTCAAGTAAGGAACTTCACTGAAATGGTGTTCTTATAATTCTTTTTGTGGATGTTATATACAGTAGGCATAGATAAATTATCATTAGAGTTAGTTGTGCTTACCTAAAAACATCCATTTTTAGTTATACCCTGGCCAGAAATTGACTTAAAGGTTTGAGTAAAAATGGCAGTTCTTAGATGATTTCCCATGCATATTTCCAACCCATCGTTTATCATCTCTTCTTAATAGTATGTACAAAGGCAAACCTAGGGCTAATGAGATAGCTCAATGGACTAACCACCTGCTTAGGCAAGTGCAGGGACCAGGATTCTACCTCTGTGCACCACATGCTGCACTGGCCCTGCTCCCAGGAATGCTGACCTGGTGACTAAATCTGGGTGTGGTGGTGCACACCTGCAATCCGAGTGCTGGAGAGGCTGAAAACAGGAGGATCACTAAGAGTCCAAGATGTGTAGTGACACGGGATGAATCAGATGTTGGTCTCAAGAACCTTCAAAAGGTTCAGCATATTGATTATAGCACAATGTAA